>WJEZ01000590.1:0-25590 GCA_009869925.1 Thalassaphorura encarpata
GAAGCACATAGACCCTAGTCAAACCAGCATTCCCTAACATTAGACCTTGTAATTGCTTTTACTAGGTTTAATTCACACGGATAAGCTGGTATATTTTGTAATTCTGATTTCCAATGGTCACTTCTTTTCGCTAGTGTTTGCCAGTATTTAAATCCGGCCAGCTTGCCCGGAAATAGAAGGGGAAACAATTAACTTCCGGTTAGGGATTGTGAGAAAAGAATAGTTGCAGCCGCCGAGGCAGTGTTGAAAGTATAGACTCATATGAGTAGACCATTGATGCTTCGTTTGCTGTCATGATCTAGCCATGAAAAACACGCGAACAGAGAAAGCATAATACCATTAATAACCAATTGTGAAACTATAATGATTGCGTTTCATCATACATTTTCTTATTTCGCTTGTATTTTTATTATACTTTTCTTTCCTTTTTTTAGTGTTTAGCTTTATGCAATGTTTTTTCTGTAGAAATGATTGGTATATGGAATTTAATAATTGCAAAGACTAGAATTGTCGATTCAAACTTCACTTTTTAAACCATTCTTGTCAATCTAATTCCATGTTGCAATATTTTGATCCAGAATCATTCCAGCCAATATTTTCTTATCATTTACTTTCTCATTTCTTAGTGATTAAAAGATAATTTCCAATCATACTTCTTTAGTGCTCAAGGAACAAAACTATTGTTTAAAGGGCTAACTACTGGATGAAATTATATAAGTAGACCAAAATTACTCAACTAGAAGAATAGCTAGCGATTCTTACTGCTTATTCCCGCTAGTACAATACAATTGCTTTTACAATTGCAATTGCTAATACAATTGCTTCGTCGTATTTTCCAGGATATCTAGAAGGAAACATTGGAGTAAATCCTCTATAAGCTTAGCAAATATGAGGGCTACTCTCGTTTGGCAAGAAAAAGTTGCTTCCGGTGATACTGTGGATAGTTGGTAATCATAAGACAGAAAGAAAGGGCAAATTATGCCATAATAATGAATTCTCCATAATATGTTATTTTCTGTTCCAGCGTGTACGATCTATGCTTTTCACCTGATGGAACACGAATAATTGCAGCGGTCGGTGCAAAAGTTCTGGTCATTAATACAACTCAAGGCTTAATCGAAGAAACTTTGAAAAGTTTGAATATTTTAGATATATTTTGTGGTTTTATTATTTTAATCTGTACTGTCTTTAGATCACAAAGGTACGGTTTATTGCACATCATATTCGTTTGATGGAAAAAGTTTTGCTACCGGCGGAGCAGACAAGACGGTTATCATATGGACCGAAATGCTTCAAGGATCGCTGAAATACGTGTAATTGATTTCACAACCGTATCAATTAAAGTAGACAAATTTGAAGAAGCAAATTCTTTGATATACTTTTGCAGACATGATAATTCAATTCAATGTATTGCGTACAATCCGCAAGCCAATCTACTTGCTAGTTGCTCTACATCGGATTTTGGAATTTGGTCACCAGATAAAAAAAGCGTGGATAAGACTAAAGTCGCAGCCAAAATCAATGTTTGCAGCTGGACCCCTGATGGCCTCTACTTGGCTCTTGGATTAGCTAATGGGAGTGTTACTATTAGAGCGAAAGTTAGTTTTTGTTTTTCTTACGCTTCTTGTATTTTTACTGTTAGCAGTCAATTTTTGTATAAGCAATCATATTAGCGGGGAAAGCAACTTCGCTAAGTAAGAGAAATGAGAATTCAAAATTATCCGCTAATTCAAAACAACGCAAACTTAAATGAAGTACAGAAAAATCCTAGTAAGCCATTCGAATCATCATGTTAATGAGAATTGGTGTTATCTCCATTTTGCACACACGCGCTAGTGTAGGGAAAGTTGAACTTTCTAAAAAATATTTTGCTTAGATTTTCCTAGTACCGAGGGGATTATAATGAAGGAATTGGAAAAAGCGACAATCTCTGGTTGGGACTAGAAAGGTATCGGCAAAAAATTAAGTGAAAAAAATAAGCTCTTGAGGATTTCTTTTCTTTTATAGGATAGGGTTACTTTTGAAAGCATTTGTGCTTTTAAATCATCTAAGCTATGCATTACTTTCTTTTCAATTCGTACAAATCAATTGTCAAAGATTATTCTATAATTATGTTATTGCAGAATTGTTCGGAGCACTGCAGAATAGATCGACCGGGTGGTGTAAACTCAGCAATTTGGGGACTGTCTTGGGCGCGCTCACCCGAAGATGGACAGGATATGCTATGCGTCGCTGACTGGGGTCAATGTTTGTCTTTTTATAATGCTCAAGGGAATATGGTAAGTTCAACTTACCTGAGGTGCTCATTTCAGATTAATATCAGCCAAAATCGAGCATAAAATGTAAAGTTAGTTAGTGAAAGCGTGAAAGCAAGAATTGTATTGACAATATTGTTAAAATTGAAAGAATAACTTTGAACACCTAAAGTAAAAATTATTTTCACTTAATTTATTTTCAGCTGATGAAGGAAAGAAATCTAGGGTTTGATCCCGTGCGATTGGTTTACGTTAAGACAAATCGAGAATGCGAATTTCTTGTTGTGACTGGAGCAAACAAAGCAGCTGCTCTTTTCACTCTAGAAGGGGTTCGAGTGACTTCTGTTGCTGAGCAAGAATCATGGATATGGTGTTGTGCTCTCAAACCAAACTCCAGTAATATTGTACGTGTGACGAAAAAATTTGCACTTAATGTTTTTAATCTTAATTTTAATCGTTTGCGCTTTATGAATGTGAAATATATCCAACTCCGACTAACGTATTGTGGGAGGTGAAAATTCGGAACTGGAACTAAACGTTAATAACTAACGCACCCGCACGTATACTAAAAGCTATATGCATTGTTTCAAAGTTTATATAGACGAATGTGACTAATAATTATCGTTCAAACCGTCAGTGTCAACCAGCATTGTTGGTTACGGCGATTCACATTTCAATTACCACATCAATAATTCTATTTAATTGGTTCATTTGTTTGCTCCTGTATTTGAACACAGGCTTTAGGAACACAGGGTGGAGTCATTAGTTTTTACGACGTTCAACTACTCGTGGTTCATGCCCTTTTCAAGTCACTATATGCATACAGGTAAGCACGAGTCGACTCAAGTGCGACCAAACACGTCTAACTCGAACTATTAGTTTTTAGCTGCATAATTAAAATGTATGTATTTTAGGCGTTACACCGCAAAATTGATTATTTTCTCTCTACAGAATGAACATGACGGATGTAATGGTACAAAATTTACTCCTGGATCTCAGAGTTAGAATCAAATGTCGGGACATCGTTAAGAAACTTGCAATTTTTAAAGAATCTCTTGCTGTAAGGAAGTTCTGGATACCTTTATTTCAATCACTAAATAGCTCTGTTAATAATATGATATATCGAATTAATTTGCAAATCTACCGCTTGATTCCATCAGACCACTTCGAAGAACTAAATGAGAAAATTATGTTTAAATTTCCTAGGTTTTTTAACTCATTACATCTTCTGGAACAATCATGTAGAAATCTAATTTTCTCTAATATTGTGAAATGAAAATACGTATTCTCATTATGTTCTCTTTTGTGATTTGAGAATTCAATAATATTTTGAACCCAGCCGTGCGAGTCATGTTCACAAATTTCCTAAATGTTAATTCTGCTCACTTTTTGCCCCTACATGCTGAGCATGATAACTGAAATCAATGCTTTAAAATTAACTGATCTGCATTAACTCTTCTTAACTATTAATTGCAGATACAATTCACAGACAGAGTTTTAATTTACGAACGTGATGCAAATATGGATGAATTCAAATACAATTTAAAGGACAAAATCTGTCATGTATTCGAGTGCAGTTTGCTCGTAATGTGTTCTGCAAATTTGATTCTATGTCAAGATAATACTTTGCAATGTTATACATTTGACAGGAGTACGCGTGAGAGAATGGACACTGGATTCGCATATACGCTACATTCGTTCTGTTGGTGGAGTTCCTGGAAAAGAAGTCTTAGTCGCAGGATTGAAAAATGGGCTGGTAAGATTTCATTTCCCAATAGAATATTTTAGATTATTGTATGTGGTTATGAATAACCTATTTCCATGGATCACAGGTCGTCAAAATATATTTGGACAACCCGTTCCCTCAAATTATCGTTAAAGTTCCACAAAGCGTTCGATGCGTAGATCTCAACATTACGCATTCAAAAATTGCCATCGTGGATGAATCATCTACTCTGTTCGTTTATGATTTAGCCAAAACTAACGAACTTTTGTTTGAAGAGCTAAATGCTATTTCGGTGTTTTGGAATTCAACGTGTGAGGATTTGCTCAGCTATTCAGGCTATGGTGTTCTCAATATTAAAGCTAATAGCTTTCCACTTTATCAGCAGAAGATGGGAGTAAGAAAATGTCTTTTATACTCTTCAGCTTAACACTGTTATTTAAAAATTATTCTGACATGTCTCGTATTACTGGTGAGCCAAGCAAAAGCGTATTCTTTTCTAAGCCCATCCTAAGTATTAGCGCCGAAGGACTGACAGTCTACTCGCAGTTTCCAATGTCTTTCATTCCTAGAGAATTCAAAGCTTTTGAAAGGGAAATTGACTTTCCGCATATCATTTTTTCCTATCTTTCATTCGTTCAATCTTCCATCGTTCAAACTTGTATGCTTTGGAGTTAACTTAGCATTAAACTATCTTGTAAGGATGTACGATTGTATCCCTTCCACCAAACAGGCACGATAAAATCAATACCTCTTAATAATTTCTTCGTCTCCTAATTTTCGGCATTAGGACTATGGTAGAATGGTAACATAAGCTCATATTCTATTAACTGTTTTGAAACTAATTTTTCAGGGGTTCGTGGTCGGATTCTCCGGCCGCAAAGTTTTTGCAATGCAAAACTCAACCGTGGTCACTCTAGAAGTCCCACTTACGGTACCAATGTACCAATACATTGCAGAAAAACAATTCAAGTACGTGGAAAGTAAAAAGTTTTAGTTTTCTAAATTCGATTTCAAAACTAAGGCTAAAGAGAATTGTTGTGACCATTTTCAATACACTCTATGAGATAAGTAGTGTCTGAATTGTGCGTGTAATTATAATATACAGAGAAGCCTATAAATTAGCTGCCCTTGGAATTCCTCAGAAAGATTGGATGGCGTTGGCCAATGCGGCGATCTTGGGGATGGAATTGGACATTGCCAGGAAAGCGTTTACTAAAATAAAGAAGTTGGAATTTCTTCGTATGTTGGACAATCACGAAGTTAGCAATTTCTGTTTTATATTCTATGTTGCTAATCTTAAATACTACGATTTTTCTTCTAAGAAATTTTATATTTATGCCTGTGTCTGTCACCTATTCGCTAACAAGTCAATTAATTAGAGCAATCCTTATATTTGAGAGAATTAATGTCTGCCATCCCTTAAGTTACTTTTTTTTATTCATGACCGATAACAGGAGAAAATAAAGAGAGGAGAAGAGAAAGTTGGAGTATTCCTGGGTGAAATTTTCGCTCACCAAGAAAAATTTCCAGAAGCAGCTCAACTATTCAAAGAGAATGGAGAGGAGCACCGAGCCGTAGCAATGTATGCTGATTTAAGAATGTTTGAAATGGCTCAAGACTACTTGGTGAGCAGTGATTCGAATGATGGAGACAAAAGACGAATCATGAAAATGAAAGCCGAGTGGGCCATCAAAATCAACGAGCCACGTGCAGCCGCTGAAATGTACCTTGTTGCTGGAGAAAAACTTGAAGCTATTCGGATCATGGGAGACAACCGGTGGACAGATATGTAAGGATCCCGTTTCAGTGCATTTATCACTGAAATGACTAAAAGCAAGGCCCTTTCCCTAAATTTTCATTCATATTTTAATTAACGGTGTCGAGGTAAATTCTCAGTGTCACAACCTGCAAATAGGCACTAGTGTTGGTGAAGTCTAGTAATAGAATTAGCTATTCCTAAATCCATCCAACTCATTTAGATCATTGTCAGATATCGCGAACCTATCATTTCTCATTTCTATCGTGGTATTTTTTATAATTCTATTCCTATTCTTTAGGCTATTAGAAGTTGGTCGGAAGTTGGATGTTACAGATAAGGATGCCTTGAACTTATGTGCCGAGTCTTTGGTGAAGTTGGGCCAGGTTGGTTTGTTTGATTCCTATTATTGACTTTTCTCATGCAACGAAGAGTGTCAGCTCTTTTCTGCTGCTGGATCATCAAAACTTCTCAAAAAGTAGTTTGTCGCCGTCGCCTGTCTTCCTTTAGATTTTTCTATCCAGAAAAAGTTATTGAAAGTTGGTTAAGCGATGGCTGGAAAAAAGTAAAAGAAATCCAAAGTATGGAATGATTACTCAAACACGCAGCACTGGACATGTTTTTACTTTTATTGGTCCTGGCAGATTCAATAGCGCCACCACCTGAACTTTGGTTGCTTTTTCGGGAATAATCGTTTTCTCATTTGCTTTTAATACAAATAAAACACTATTACAACAATTTCCAATTTTCATTTGAACTTTAAAGCAATTTACTATTTCATAATTTGGGTCAAAACCCTTGATTAAACTCAATTGAACTTGTATCTTATACTTACACATCGTGCGTGTAAAACCCTTGTCAATTACTAAATTGAGATTCTTATGTAAAACGTTACTGGAGAGAAAGAGATGCTATGGATTATTATATTCGATTACTTAATTTATTGAAAATATATCTCTCTTAGGTATCTTCCGCAGCTGAGATGTTCAAACGCCTAGGTCTTCAAGAAAAAGTGTTGGAGATTTATGTTAAAACGAAAGAATGGCAAGAAGCTTTCTTGATTGCAGAGAAATATCCTAAATTGAAGAAAAATGCTTACTTGCCATACGCCCAGTGGTTAGCTGAGTCGGATCGGTTTACGGAATCACAGAAAGGTAAAAGTTCATATTTGTGCACAAAACGCTTCTTCTACTGTTGGTTCAAGAGGAAGACAGGAATTCATAAAATAAATGAAATCAATCATTTCTCTATAAATAGCGTTTCACGAGGCGGGTTGTCCGGAAGAAGCATTTAAGGTTCTAGATCAACTGAAGTCAAACGCCCTTGCGGAAACAAGGTTCCATGACGCAGGCTATTATCATTGGATTCTCTCAAGACAGTATCTGGACTTGGCGATCAAGGCGTACGTCTACAAAAAATTCATTATATCTAGCTAATTAGAGTTGGGAAAACGGCAGAACGAAAGCTAAGTAGAGAATGAAAGGAAAACCTACTTGTGGGTCTAAAGATTTCTTTCAACCTTGCATAATATACCCCTAGTTTGTAGTAAAATCTATTCTAATGAATTTTTGTTCTCAACTAAGGGACTAAACTGTACACATTTTGTTAGGAGCTTCGATCGACAGAGAAAGCAGTGAGCTTGGGCTTTAGGTGGATCCATTTCATTTATTTTCACCAGTAGCGAGAGTTTCTTCATGCCTTGAGTCAGATAGCTGTACCTCGCCTCAGATCTAACACGACAGACCAAGATGATAGAAATGAAAGGATAATTGCTTTGCCATTATGGTATCCAGTAGTGAATTGTCTTTCCAAGGATGGCTTTCCAGGAAATCCATAAGAATGCGGCTTAATAATTCTGTTCTGTTTCCTTCATGGTCACACAAATTAAACTCTTTCCAAGAATCCGAATCTGCTATATTCAACGCTAATAAATATATGAACAAGCTCTAATGCATATTCTGAAATCATTTCCAAAACTTCAAAACTAAAAATACTAAAATCAGATATCCGCTTATGTATGGGGGGGGCATGGTCAAATGACGAAAAGTTTTGTACGATTCCTACACAGCAATAATTGCAAATAGCAAAGTTGAACAGCTCAATATGAATTTTGAGTTTTAATAAATAATAACATCGGATCATCTGAATCTAAATGCCTTAATAATTGTATAGATTGGGTGAAGAAAATCACACGGACCATATGGAAACTTGCAACTTACACGAGAAAAAAGCGGCCATGTACTATGCATATAATTCAATTTTTCGTTACACGGTAAGTTGGCAAAAAGGAAATATTTTAAACCAAAACATTGATTTTTTTCTTATCATGCGTTGATTATAGGATCAACCTTTTACACCTTTCATGCCAGATGCACTATTCAATATCTCTCGTTTTCTTATGCATGAACTCATGGTGGAGACTGATCTTCCAATTTCAACATTGTAATTCCTAAAATCATTATTATTGTCATAACGGTTGAAGCCGCTAACAATATGATTTAATTCATCACAGTCACATTCTCTACACTTTGGCAAAGCAAGCAAGAACATTAAAAGCATATAAGCTGGCCCGTCATGTCCTAGAGCGTCTCA
Source organism: Thalassaphorura encarpata (assembly GCA_009869925.1). NCBI lineage: Eukaryota > Metazoa > Arthropoda > Collembola > Poduromorpha > Onychiuridae > Thalassaphorura > Thalassaphorura encarpata. The sequence goes on from WJEZ01000590.1 coordinate 8,330, forward strand.
AGAGTGTCAAAGTCCCAAGGTCTTTGCAGGACGGATTGAAACTTCTAATGTTGGCTTCGAAGGGGGACCCATTTGATGACAATGAAGAGCTATTACCTATGTGTTACCGCTGCTCGACTACAAATCCCCTTCTCAATCCAAGAGGAAACAATTGCATCAACTGTTGTCACCCATTCATCTACTCTTTCGTGTCATTCGGTGAGTCGGTTCTTGAATTTTGATTATACACCTCACACTTCCGCCCATGCATGTATAGGCTACCTTATGATTGTTAGCGACAGAGTCTGTCCAAAGTCACTTTCTCTTTCATTCAAGCATAGTGCATAGAGTAGAATCTGTAGTTACTATAGTACTACCTCCCATGTCTACATGCTCTACATGTATAAAATCCAATTTCCAGAAGTATTGCCATTGGTAGAGTTCCAATTGGAAGAAGGTCTCACGGATGAAGAAGCGTTAGGGCTGATTGGATCTGGATTGCCAGCTGGAACAGGAATTGAATCTAAGTCAGCGAAAGGTGTTAGACGAATTCAAGAACAGCGATGGAAGGAAACAACGAATGATGAAGTACAAGTTCTTCAATTTGATGAGACTGAAGAAGTAACAGGGCCGTCCTCGATTCCAGGTGGCAGGAACAGTGCAGACCTATTCTCAGCAAGATCTGTTATCGTTCAAGACGGGAAAGTTGTAGTTGGTCCGGTTGTTCTTGGACGATCTGGCCTGCGAGCATTAGAGCCAACAGAAGTCATAATCTTGAGGCCCGGCCAACCTTTCCGATATCGATTCTTCAAAAACTTAATACCCGACATGAGTATTTCACAATGTACTACTTGCCTTAAGGTTGGTCGATGATTCATGCAGATTCTTTTAATCTCTTCGAATGTATTTATTGCTAATTTTGTTTCATATATATAGATGTTTCATACAGACGATTTCGTATTGCAAGTCCTGCAGAAGGGTCATTGTCCATTCTGCAGATCTCCTTGTAACGAATTTGATAGGGGAGGGGTCATTTGAGCTAGCTCACTTGTCGAGACAGAGCACGACTTTACGCTCACATTATGAGCAGCTTACGTCAGAGCTCCGACCAGGCCTCGAATATATTTTTACTTAGAAAGTAATAAAATCTGACATCTGAAGGCTACGTCTATAATTGCAATTCAAAATTTTGGTAATTATTAATCTGGAGACCATACTTTCATATAAACCTGAACACACGAATCACGAATGCCTGCATTTACCCTTTCAGCACTTTCACCGTTTGTTAATATATAATGCCTGTCCCTAAAAGCAGCAGAAGGGAAAGAATAGTTGGGTTTATTCATGTGAAAAATATAAAATTTGTTGTCATTAACACAAATAAATTCCCAAAATCTTGTAAACCTAATTGATTAATTTCTATTCTAGTAGACATTAAGAACTAAGCAACTTGCTTATCGGAAGCATGTTGATTTTAAGAGTCTGGACATGAGGGATTACAACTTAGGACACGACCATTAGGCACTCCATTTCCACGAGTTATTGATGGGACGTACAAACTCCATAAGCCATAGCCAACCGGATGAGAAGGGAAGAAAAATGTGCAAATGGTTTGACGGTTTGACGTTGACATAGAGCTATTACTTCCAGACTTGCAACCTCGAACGTAAAGTAACTTAATAGGTCCACTTTGATTCCTATTTTGGAGTGAAGATGAAGAAATGTGTGCCATGTATGTTGAGCTTCCTTCCATTACTCGTAGTGTATCCCATCCTTCCTATTAACCACATTACATAACTACACAAGCAGGAATGAAGATGAAGAGAAAGCTTTCACTTGACTCTACCGTGCGTGAGAATAGTANTAGTAAAATGTTTGAAAAGTGACCTACTTCCCTCAGAGTAACTATCCCGAGCAGTGAGAAAGTCCATAGAGGTTATCTGAGGAAAGTTTGTGCACAGGTTTCCATACCCAAGGGAAAAGATTAAAAAGTTTCCAGGAGTAAATCCGAGGGGTGGATAAACGAAAGGGAAGGCGATTTATTGTCAATACTAATTGAGAGACTAATAGGAAGCTAACATTTCCATCCATATATCTATATTTATAGTGCCATTACTTCGACCAACATAACCAATTTTATTTTAATTTCATTCCTGTTGGAAACCTGCAATTTTTGAGGCCAGTAGATGCTGACTGAAATAAATAATACCGAGTTCAATAAAGTAATGAAAATATATCGTAGACATCTGCTTTGTAAAAAATAAATGTTTTGATTTGTGAATGAACTAAAATCTTTCCCACTGGGTATACCATGAACTTATTTACAACCCCCCCTGAAAACTTGAGAATGGAGACTTTTGCGTTGGATCTGACGTTCTGAACTTGTTACATCCTGGGTTGGTCCTAGGTTTCTAGACATATTACACTTGAACGTACGTGCCTAGTCCACAGTAGTCAGCGAACGAGTGTGGTACTTTGGATGGTTATGTGAGTTGAAATTGGAAGAGAGAGCGTGTGAAGGGCGCATGATGTAGAAAGTGTTCGATCCAGTGTTCTTTCACTGAAATGTGGCTGTTCCTTGGGTCGGTCTGTGAGGACTGACTCTGATATGGAATGATTCTCAGTAGTATTGGGAACTGAGTCCTCAAGAGTTGCATCAAGAGGGCAAGTTTCTGGAGAATCATCTCCGTTTCCATCCTTCCAAAATCCTAGCCCAGCACTCTTTCTCTCTCTGCACGTTCATCGTTTATACCTTCCTTCCGACGCTTTAATCACTGTGTCCAAGTGCTGCGAAACATATCCTACTTGAAATTGAAGAAATAAGTCCCTGCCAAAGCTGTTAAACTAAAAAGCTAACAAATTCTAGCTGTAGTCGTCCTTTTCTGTCCTTCCTTTCTTCATGGATTCCTTCCCTGCTGACTTTTCCCGGATGGGAAGCTGTGTGGGAGAAATGGTTGGATTAATTACATGTTTACTGCATCCGGGCAGTATGAAGTGGACTCTAGCTTAAGGTATCGATGTCAATTTACTTTTCATTTTATTACCATTGCTTCACATAGAAATGGAATTCCAGAAAACGTGCTTGTTAACACTTTTTCAATAAGCAACTATACTAACATCAGACCTGCAAGAATTTTTGTGCTCGTTGTATACTGGCGCATTACTTTTTTGATCGTGGAAGAGAAAGCTGAAAGTATTCTGTCGTCTTGATCTTTAAGAATTCAAGTAGTCTTACATAAAACACAAACTGTAAAATAGCAATTTGACAATGCTTAATTCGAAAACTTGTCTGCGCTGTTTTCAGAAAATTATCTAGTAAAGTAAAGTAAAGTAAACCGCTTGGTTATGTACAGAGGAGAAATGTACGCGTAATTATTAATTCTGATTAGATAATTCCAGGCAGATAAAGACAATTCAACTGTTTTGTCCCAATGAATTTTTACTAGAAGAGGGAACTTAGATACGTATGCCATTTTAAATATTAGTATAGAACAATTTGCTTTTTTATAAATAGATGTAATCACAATGCCTATCTGGTAGAACCCAGCTGCTTTGTCTAGATCTTATTAGGTGAAAGTGAATTCATTTGCCACGAGAAATTCCAGTCTAATCTATATTTTGATTTGAATAATGTGGTGTGCGGTAGTTGCCAGTATATTGCTATGATGATCGGGCTTGGATGGACAGTAGACACATTGGACGCTTACAGAGTCTTGCTAACCCGCCCCATAAGGAAGTGCTTATTAACTTTTTGAACTTTTAATTAGATTTTTCCAAGCTGCAAATGATTTATCTACAAGGTCCAGTACTTTTTCTTGACGATGGAGGCGATGGAGTACCAATCGCTGTTGAATCATTGGTTCAAGCAATCATCATTTTATTTGTGGGACTACTCATAATCGTCACAAACGTTATTATCATTGCAACGTTTATCACTGCTCCAGGTAACGGAAATAGATCATATTAGTTCTTATGAGAATTTTCAACTCATGCAAATTGATTAAAGAATTTGTTCATTATAATATTGGATTCTGTCTAACGATTGAAATGTAGCATAACAGCGCTTATTTATTCAATAATCATGCAACTCTAGTGGAAATCTTTTCCTGATTTCCTGGAAATTTATCGTAAAACTTAGCAAATATAAACTTATAAATATTGAACTCTTTTCCTGTTCCCTGGTTCTACCAGAAAGCTAAAGAAATGTATTGGGGAATGAAATGAATACAACAACATGTTACGTGGATCTAACATGCACGGTGCATTATGTAATGATACTGATTTAATATGCTAAATCAAATTATGTTTATTATTTGAAGGTCCCAAGGAAGTATTGATTTACTACTGGTTATCAATTTCGGTGGCTGATCTCCTGGTGGGCGTTATAGTTGTTCCGCTTTCTGTTTACCCCACCTTACTACGACGTTGGGTCTATGGAGATATTATATGCAAAGCATCTGGTTATTTGGGAGCTGTCCTTTGGTCCGCTTCTGTATTTACTCTCATGTGGATGAGTGTGGACAGGTGAGTTGAAAATTAATATTGTCGATTTCTTTCGTCTTCGTGACAATCCACATTCTAGGTAGGTTTTGTAGTTATCTTGTGCAACGAATTCTAACTTAACATATGAACGTATATGAGGTAAAGAAAATTCTTAAAAGTCTTATGAATACAATTTAAGCATTTAGCCAGGCCGTATTGGCTAAATTTTTGGTATTCGAGTGGTTTTTCATTTCCCTGTGGGGACCACTTCCAGGCCAAATGTGTAGTTCTTTCATTAGTGATTTTAGTTTAAACAGTACGGAACGCAACTGAAGAAAGAAACGCAATTAATTAGGAAAATCCTTCATACCTTCCGTGCACTATATCCATTTCTCGGACATTTCGTCCACGCAAAGGAAGTATTCTGTCAAGTTTGGGCGTGGCAAATAATAAACAATAGGTTGAGATTTATAAATTGGTAGAAGAGATGGCTCGATAGAATTGATCACAGTAAAAGCCACAAGGACGGCCACACCTACTCTCGTTGAGTTTGGCCTAAAGACCAACCAAATTCTACAGTTTAAAAAATCGCAAACCGAACCTAACTGAAACCGATGTTCGCTTTACATTTTAAACCGACCCATTGCAAGCTCTAGATGTACTTTTGATTAGACGTTAGATCGAATGCTACAACAACAATTTGTAATTATTATAGATATGTAGCCGTCCGAAAGCCAATTCGCTATGATGCCGTTCAGACGAAAACCCGAATTCAGTGCTGGGTAGCCGTATCGTGGATCTCGGCACTTATGCTTTGTTGTCCTCCACTACTGGGCTTCCGAGGGGCGGAGTTTGATCCAGATGCTTCCGTTTGTTTACTTGGGTGGAACGTAATGCCAGCATACGCTGCCACACTTACCAGTCTAATATTAGGTAACTCGTTCATTGATGTAGTAATTATCGAACGTTACCTCTTTGACAGAGAAAAGTACAACGACAGCTCGTTGCCCAGTTCATTCTACGAAATTAGATCAGTTATTAGATTAGGATAGTTTTCTGGAATCAAATATAAATTTTATTCCATTAAAAGAAGTGACTCATCAATTTTACAGGCCCAACAACGACAACAATGATTTACACGTATATTGCCATTTTTAATGCTATGAAGAGATTGAAGAACGACATGTTAAGTTATGACAAGGAATATGCGTCTGCTCTCACGGAAACTCTTGCAAATCCATCGCATGTAACGAGTTTCATTTTAGTTGTCGTTTTCTGGGTTTCATGGACTCCCTTCTTGTTCATCAAATTTTTTGAATACCTTGTCGACTGGAGAATATCCGTAAGTAAACATCAGCCTTTCGCGTTAATGGACATAAATTAGGGTTTGGTTCAAAGGAATATTTTTAATGAATAGGTGCCATTCCTGCACTTCTCTGTATTTTGGATCGGTTTGAGCAACTCTTTCTGGAAACTATTAATCTATATCCTCGTCAACAAAAATTTTAGATTTCAACTAAGACTTTTCTGTCTTTCACTCTGCTGTCGCTCGAAAGGAAGGCGTGGGCATCGGAATAGTGACTGATTGATAATAACAGTATTACTTATTGTTGCCAATACAGTTGAATCAACGTCTACCTCCATTACAGCCAAGACAATGTAACATGGACATTATGAAAACTCTTAAGAAAAAGCTCAAACGACTAGGGTTCATATTTCAGTTAGTTAATTTAGAATAATTATTGAACCAGTTTCATAGACAACATATTGTTCCGTCTTTATGTGATAGCCTAGAAGTACTAAATGTTTTGTCATTTGTCCATATCTTACTGTAATATCTTTCATAAGGACAGACTATCTAAGAAAACATACATCGAGTAACATTAGCAAAATACGAATAAGTTAAGAAGTACAATATTGAAAACATATTACAATCAAGCAATATCACACGACAAGGGTTTGCCAAAGGGTAGAGGAACGAAAATGTACTCAACTTACATATTACTAAATTTTTATTAGATAGAATATACAGTTTATAGTAGTAACATCTAAAAATGCATACATGTCAAATGCATTCACGTTGTGATATGATTAAAGGTAATTAAAATCATTAAAATCATAATTTGGAAGTGTAATGTATGAATGTAACCGGAATTACACAAAGTACGAATTGATGTGCTCCTTTTTAATAGCAAGTAATATGTGGGAACTTTTACTTCAAACGAGGCAACTAGTAAGTTTCCCAATATTCCCCAAAGTTCAGGAAATGTATTTTTAAGAGTGTGTAGCTATTTTTAAGAAGGGTACACTAGATTTTAGCCATTTGATTCAAAAAACTTTTCTCACAACAGTAACGAAGTTCAATACAAGGCGAGCTCCAGATAAGATAAATTGGTTGTGAACATTGTCAAATAAATGAACACAATAAATGTGATATGATAATAAAAACTGATGGAAATAATACTTCCTCTTACCATTTCCTTGTAATTAACAAAAAAATGTTGATAAATTCGGCGGTTCGAGTCGAGCATAATATTAAGGAGTCGGAGTACGGTCTACAAGTCACAACCTACACGAGTTAAAAGAGAAGAATGTATTCAGTTTTTTTAAAACTTTGCTTTGTGATTGATTGTGTATCTTTTATTTCCGTCTAACATGGTATAATTACTCATAATTTTTAAGCCGTTGTGTTGTCAGTTAGCTTACGAGTCTCAGTCTCCCACTCCCAGCTAAAGGCCAAATAATACGAAATGTGAATATGGTTGAGATAATACTTAACCATTACCAATAACTGTTTGGACATAGCTTTACCTCACTCAGCACATATTGTGGGCTGCGAACATAGTGACGGTTGTCACTTCCCTAAAATGGGTCTGATCAGGGAATCTACAGAAAGTGCAGGTAAAAGGTCGTGAGTCCTGACAACAAATTGTGTCACAAATTGTGACGTAAGCATCAGCATTACGATTACGACCCACGAACGATGCACGCGAATCTTTGCTTGGTTCATTTTGAACCGACACATCAACATAAAGTTATTAAAGTGGGTGTTAGCTAGTCGTAGTCCTGCTTGAGACAAGCGGGAGTCTTCAACCCGATCCGGATTTCTTCCTATTTCCGTCCTGCTGTTGCTGCTAAAGACCCAGTAGAAACTGACGTGAGAGTTGATTCTGAATTTTTCAGATAATCCTGGTTATTTTTGAAACACAATGTTGTGGACTCTACATTCAGTAAGTAGTTTTATGTTTACTTGTCTAGAACATAGTTAAGATTAAGATGAATACAAAATAGAGCGACTCCAAATGTGTCTGGGTTCTGGTTTATCTAATGAGTTAAACTGTAATCACTCGACATGAGCAAGTAAGTTAAGTTCAACTCATTCATTAGAACATCTGTATTAGTGACTGTGACTAGTGATTTCCGAGACCAGTATTCTGAAATTATTTTCTGCGTTTCGCCTCGTTCAATGATCTTTCACTATCGCAGTCGCAATATGTGTAATGAATGTCTGTCGTCCGCAAACAGCAAATTGCTAATGAGGAGTCTTAAAAAGGAAGATAATCTACAGTAAAAATACAAAGGCGTTTTACATATGAAAACAAAGTTCTCAGCAGAGTTACCTTATGTTTATTCAAGGTATTTTTGGCTGGGCTCCCCGCTCCCGTACAGCCACAGGCTCAACCTTGATTCCAGCAGTCTATAACTTTTTTTAGTACAGTTGTTAATTTTACTTTCTGTTGAGTTGATTTTTTATTTTCATATTATATTTGATGCACTAGAAAAGAAGAATTTAATGCCTTTGGGGCATAAAACCCATCTCGTTTAAATGTTCATAACCCCGTGGTAATAGAAAGGAACTTAAATACGGGGTTACTTTGCAAACGTACGCAACATACATAGTTGGGGGTCTGCAAACAGACTCATTTAATTCACTCAATCTCTTTTTCATCCTTCATCTGCCTAAGCTTGCACTACCTGTTTCGCTGTGAAAGTAATAAAAAGGGTTAGTTACAAGTTCTTTGTGATCGAATTTCTAACAGCAAGAGTTGATCTGAAATTGCGGTATTTAAGCCTTGTTGGATTTCATCGTAAAGGTAATTAATTGTGTAATATTTTTCAAATTCGCTTTAATTGCTGAAAGCTTCGATAGTCTTGGTGTTTATTGATTAACGGATGAAAAGTTTTCGGGTCAATATTATTAGAAAAACAAATTACTTTTAGAACTCGAACTCTAGTAGGTATTGGTATAAAATTTTTGATAAGTAGCATTTCTGGTATGCAAGGTAGATCTTTTTTGAGAATACGCCATGGAATTCTAAATTCTTACCAATAATGTTAAAATCAAATATCACTGTAATGTGTGATATGATTTGAAGCATCGCGTGCGTTTATTACTGAATTTAGTATCAAGTTTTTGAGAACTGTATGGAGGTAGAGAAGTTATGTATAATAACACAGGATGAAGCATTATGACACGGACGGCCAATTTTTAGCATGTGCATTGAATCTGGGGAGGCCTGAAATAAAATGTTGAGTTTGGCTGACAGCAATAGTTACAACTTCGTGTTTTAATTCGGCCTTTTTAACTTTTCCATTCATTAGTGGTGAAACTGTAGGATACGAATGCGCTGGCACGCTCATTTACATCACAGAGCGGAAATTAGTTATTTGGTGCAATTCAAAGGCTCGTTTGCATTTTGCATACACTTCAGTAATATTTTAAAAGTTGAGATTGAGCAGGAAGGCATATTTATGGACGGCACTATCAATCACTGCGGGCTCAACACCAACACCACATTGAGTTTCTACGAATGTCAGATACAATTATTTCTGCTAGATCGCTCCATGCATTTCAAAAGTAATAGTGGATATTAAATAACAATTCTAGGGCTGCCTGGATTGGGTCTCCGTATTATATCAATTCTAACAAATATTTTTTTGCTTAGGAAATATCCTGAAAACACCTGTCCTTCCGTGGAGCTAATCACCTGAGTTGAAGCTACAGACGTATCCTTTTCTTGTATTCTTGTACTTTGTATTTTTACTTTCCGCCACGAAAAAAAGTCATAACTATGGGGGATCGCAGTCATCATGGGGATCATTCGAGCCATTCTCATGGGGAAGTTTCGAAACCCGACTTGCATGGCTCCGTTTTCGGTGATCACAATACAAACCTTACTGAAGTTGTGGTAACTAGTGAATCTGATCACTCTCGGCATGGTGCACATAATACAATGATGCGTGTAAGTATTTTATTCAATTCGTTTCAAAACTCAATCCTCGTTCTGCAGTTTTAGTCCTACTTATAATTTTGATTTTTATAAATTAAAATTTTTAAGAGCTTAAGATACGAATTGTATGGAATAGTGTTAGTAGTTCTATAGTGGTGAAGGCACGATCCTGGCCATCGTGTTTCTTTTACACAGTTGCTTGGGCGTTTTTGCTCATGACATACTGATTCAACAATGTTTGATGAATTTATTTGCAAATGCAACTTGATGAGGGACATTTAAAAAATATATTCTACTAGAAGTTAAGTATGATAATCGTTTTATAAGTATTAGTTAAGCGACTGCTAATTTATGGGCTCCCGTATTACCTATTAGTCTACTGGCATTTTGTTGTCAACTTGAGCCTGTGGGCTAAGTTAGTTTTTGTCTACCCTGTTGAGTATATCATGTTAAAGAAAGTAATTATGAGCCTATGAGTTGTTTTTTATCAATCTTTCTGTAATTAATAATATGAAATTTTTCTTCACAGATGTATTTCGGCGGGAATGTGACTGAATACATTCTGTTCGAATCCTGGCACACTACTGAGATAGGAGGATTCTTAGGGTCAATGCTAGCAGTTTTCGTTCTTGCCTTCGCATACGAAGCGCTAAAATTCTATAGGGAGCACCTATATCGTCACTCCTTCCGGACAATCCAGTATAACACTGTTACAGTTCCCGTAGAGAATGGAGGCAGCGTTAAGGAAACTCAAAAAACAGTACAGTATGTTCAACAATTTATTGAATCTAATTATTCACACTCTTACTTTGTACCTTACTCCTAATTGAATTCCTTGTCACTCAAAGTTCCTACGCCTTACTAAATTAGATTTACCACGAAGGAAATGTCTGTTGATGTCGATCCAAATTTCCGTACTTCAGAAATAACACCTGTTTTTATTACCAAAGAGAACTGCCATTGCCAAACAGCCCAGGCCGAGACCGCTGCTGATACAGAACCTGACGTTGTGGTCTCTGGACGCTGCAGTGGAAATATCACCAACACTCCTTCGAATAGTTATGCTAGGGCTTCCATTGTCCACCAATCCTACAAGTATCCTATTCCATCCTCTTTCTTCCTTAAAGCATTTGATTCCACAAACCGCTGGAAGTAATAAGCTTTTTACTTTCTCTAGGGTGAAGATGTTAAGTTTGATGCACACGTGGCAAACAATTCTTCATGTGGTCCAAGTGATTATATCGTATTTTCTGATGCTCATCTTTATGACCTACAATGTTTGGCTGTGTTTGGCAGTCGTCCTTGGTGCTGGTTCCGGCTACTTCTTCTTTGGATGGAAAAAGTCATTGGTCGTGGATATCACGGAACATTGTCACTGATTGCATGTTTGTGATTAATTACAAAAAAGGGGAACAATGTTAAGAGAAATATTTTGAAGTTTTAGTTAACCGGAATTTGTAGATCTTGGAAATGTGTGCTTAATGCTATTGGAAACTAAAAAAAATACTATACTTGTAAGTGCAAGGAATTTCTCAGTCATTTGGATAACCATAGCATTGGAAATTGCGAGCGAAGACTCGACAATCAAGTGAAAATATGTTAAAAATTAAGGAATGTGTTTACTTATTTGTTATTCCACAAAGTAAAAGACGAAAGCAAGTTAATTTTAAGAATTCTGTTGATTTCGCACTTATTTTAATTGCATAAAAGCATATTTTCCATAAAATGATATAATGATGTGTGACTTGTGGGTTCACTATCCCTTCATGCTCGTAGCGTTCAAAACTTATGACCCGTGCAGTTCCAGAAAGTTAGCATTCGGTGCGGCCGAACAGTGCGGATCTGATTTCCCAGTTCTGTCTCAAAAATATACCGCTTCGAAGTCGTACGTGTTTGTCGTATAGTAATTTTTCAACTCTTGGGGGTGACTTTGGCTCTAGTATTTGCTTGTCACTCTCTTCATCAGTTGACAGTGATGGTAGTAGCTCTCTGGAAGTTCTTTCAATTCTGCTTCAATTGTCATGCAAGTAATAATTTACCGTTCCGCTACGACTACCAGATCATCTCCTGACCGGCATAGCTAATTGAACATAATATTTTCCCGATTACTTTTATTTAGGGTCTAGAGGTGTGTCAGGGGGTTGGCTCTCATGCAAATTAGGGAACAGTGTCCACCACAAATAGCTAAAAAAAACAGCGACTGGGTCGAGACACGGGACTCGAGAGTGCACCGAGTGCCTATGCCTATATGCCTGATAATTTATTGTACTTATTCAATACAATTTATTCTTGAAATAAATATTGTTTCGTTTGCGTCCTTATAGAAAATACTTTTTCTATTCTTGTTGAGGTTTTAATTGTAACATGCTAGTGTTAGTTTTCTCCAATCTGAAAATTAGTCGAAACACAACTGCTAGAAGAGTAATATTGCTTTCATATATTTGCTCTTCAACACTCTTCAAGATTACATTTTTAACTCTCTCCACAATGCTCTAGATGTTAAATGATTTACAGAATTGTGCAACACCTCCAATATAATCTGAAGATGAAATTAAGTACAAGTGAATCTCGTTTAATTAAATATTAAATGAAAAATTCTTTTTTAATTAAATATTAAATGAAAATTTTTTTTTTAATTAAATATTTATTGGGACCTCTAAAAGTTTTAAAATAGTTGAAAACAAATCAGTCGGTTAAGTTAAATTGTTAACGACATTTCTGTTCTATTTGGGCATTTATCCACTTTGACACGTCATGTGTGTACACCAGCTACCATTTGTGTTGGGGTTGCAGCAGCCATAACGTGTAAGAATCTGCAACCAGCTATACAGGAACATATAATAATTAAATTATTTGTATACTTTCTACTTCCCTAAACAGCTCAGCCGAAGATGAAATATTAATTTATTTATTTGGGTGTAAGGAACCAACTGGTTAGTCCACCACTTTAACAGTACCTTTAAATAATATGTTATAAGTAATTAAAGCTCTTGTAATACAATGGACGGAAACATTAGTAAATGAGCAACTCCCTCGACTTCTCTTCTAAACTCTTTTATAAGAATAAAAGCCAAATAGAGATTAATATAATTATAAATTGCCTGTATTCTTTTTCTCCAGCAGAATGTCAGTAATGTACTGGCAAGGACATTGCTGTCTTGGACAATGTAAGGCTGTGTAGTCGGCTGACGTCGCTAGTTCTCGTAAATAATCTTTGGCCCAGCGTTGCACATAGCGGAGGAATACTGCCACGCACTGATAAATTTAGTTTTAAACTAGATCAACATTAAGAATTTGGTCTTAAATATGCGTTTGTGCAACGCTGAGCTGAGTAAGCCGTCTCCATTTATCTACAGTTATAGCATTATTTTGATTGTGTGTTGCTGACATTGCAATACGAGATGACAATACAAATTCTTCTGACTCAACCATGGTAAAACAGGCATGTGAAATCTTGTAACACTCGTTCACATGATTTAGTTAAAGATTGGTTTTGGGTTTTTCACTGGTTTAATTATTTTGCTTCTGGGGTAAACAAGGGAACCACCAGGAGCACGAATTGTCCCTTTGAGTCACAGGTTTATGTCTAGAGATATTCTTCCACGTATTGACAAGGACACAAAGCAGATGTCAAGTGTCTCTGAGCTGTCGGATTCTCACTCCCTTCACCAACTGTCCAATCAAGTCTTCGACGGAGAAAGTCTTTGGCCCAGCGTTGCACATAACGCAAAAACAATCGTTCTCCTCCCTAAGCATAGTCCACCACCAGTACATTAAATTATTGTAACTTCTCACCAACTAAATTTAAAAAGTCATACCTGTCTTTGATTTGGAACCCTTGTAGTATTTTGAGAACCAGTTATCACAATTTCTATATCGCGTGCATCCAAATGCCTTTGTACACGTTGGCGATTTTCTGAGGCATCAAGAACTTGATCCAGGCGTTTCTACCGAAATCAAATTAGTATGCAAAATGTAAAATTGAAATTTTTAGTTAACATGTGAACTACATTGGCAGTTAGCTAAAAGTCGGCAATTTCGTAATTGAAGGGTTTATTAGTAACTTACAATGCATTCTGATGGGTCAAAATAAATGAAGCAAAGATGAACTTTGTGGCATGAAATTCTTCCACGGTCGTCTAATCCGATGATAAGCTTGTGCTTAAGAAGGAGCTTATTTACTCGTGCCAAACACCTCTCCAGTCCTTGATTGATCTAACAAATGTAAGTTAAATCCACAAAGCAATTTAATAATACAGATACTGAAACAGATTCCATATTTATCACAGAATCATATTAGATTTCTGTGTTAAGATCAATTGCGATTGGATCAAATTACCTTGATTTTGATGTACATGCAAAGGAACACTGCAGCCGCGTTAATGATTAGCCATGATATTCCAAGAGCAAAAAGCCCAATACCACCAACTCCAGAGAAGAGGATAATCAGGAGAATGAGGAAAGCTGTACTAAGCCAAGCAGCCAGCAAACGTTTGTAGCATATGGTGTAAGAATTGAAACGAAAATCTGAGGTTAGTAGTTCCATGGCGTGTACAAATTCCTCGACTGTAAGCGTTAATCCCGGAACCATGAGCTCCTCAGGTACCAGTTCTGGACGGAACTGGTTAAATACACAAAAACTCGTCACCAAATTCTTTTCGATAGCATAAAACAACAATGTATTTGATTCTTACAGAGGCAGGAGTAATCCATGGCCACCGGGTATTCACCGGTAAAATTGAGACGATCACATCTCCGTTTGCTGAAATTTATTAATTAATCCTACTTATTAAACGGCTCATCTAAACCTCCAGTCAGTCATTTAATAAATGCATACTGAATCCAGTGCGAGTCCGCCTTGTAGATCCATTTCGATTGTCAGCTGTACTCAAGTTAGTCTCAGAATTCCTCAATTCAATGTTTTGCAAATTGGAAATATTCACAAAATTCTCACCGGGAGACCGAATACCCCCTGGATAAGAAGTGACATTATTCCTCGCCCCAGGAGGAGGTACATCAGGGGTTTTCGGTGGAGATTGTATTTGTACTGAAGGTAAGATAGCTACTGTTGTGGACGGTTCAATTATGGCCGGAGATGAATTATTAGAGTGGACGGTATCATGACTCAGGTTCCCACCTGGTAATCTTATCTCTTCTGAATTATCTGGCCCATTATCAGTCTCTTCACCAAATTTAACCCATTTTTTAGGATCTGTAGAACTACTTTCTGATTCTCCAGTCTCAAGTTTATTTTCCATGATGATAGTTTTGAAGTGAAAACCACACCTACGTACTAAGGACTGAAGAATATTAGTGACAACCAAAGCATACACCTGAGCATTGGACCCGTACTATAGCTTTAGCTTCCATGTCCTCCCATTGAATCCATTCAACTCCACCTGTTCATTAGTCCACTATTGCAATACGATTCATGGTAGTGCCCTGGCCCTGTCTGCCAGCTATAATCCTGGCCATCCTGTCCTCTTGGCATTTGCTCATAAAAAATACATCATAAAAAACACATAGCCTTAGCCATATCCACATACCTGGTGGATTGCAGCACCACAATACATCTCCTTAATCACAACACAACTTACACAACCCCGTATTATGTTTCTCTACGAGGCTTCGTCAATAGGAATTCAACATTCGACGAATTCACATCCTTGACTCATGCATAGAACGCGAATGCAAAATAAACAAAAGGAAGCGACAAGTATTTATGTTCATATATTTTTCAGTGACAATTTCTTCCTGTTATGACTTCAGTTAAATGTCTCATTTTCAATTCGTATGTTTCTCACCACTGCTCTCAACAACTTTGGGGACATTTAGAGTTTAACTGAAATGGAAACAAAGATTTAACGAGCGAAGGTGAACTGTACCGCCCGATTTTGATAATTTATAAATAAAACGCTAAATTAAGTAATAGTTTAGTCATGGGTGCTGCCCATATTTATGTATGCTTACTGGTGAATTCGATTCACGCCAAAGGCATTCGGGGTCATTTCATGAAAGTCAAATGCAAATAAAACAGTTTTTGCAAGCACAGGAAGTTAGTACAAAGCCAGCGCTTAGTTTTCTAAATAATTGCATCCTCCTTACGCAATACCGATGATAACGAATAGTAAGCATGGTTATGACGAGGACTCCATGAGACAGAGAGTGGCAACTGGAAAACTGACTTGACGTTCCAATTCCTGAGTTTCGGCATCGACTCGTATATGGGAAAATGTGTCATTAAGAAGTTAAGTCCTTATTTAGAACACTACAATTGAATCCAACTTGAAAAGCATTTATTTATGATACTATGGTTTTCAGATTCTTATGAGCTACGTTGTGACGCACAAATGTACCCATTAAAGCTACTAAATTATTTTGGTTTGTGCTTTAAGTGAGCTCCATGAAACATTTTATTCCCTCCATTGCATTACATCTTTTGGAGCTAACTTTATCCAGTGGTCGAAGATAGTTTCATTGCTTTGTAAACATTTTAATTATGAACCCATTAGAGACCGGACAAGGCCTAAGAGGTTCAGGTATTTAGTTCAGAAGTTATAATTCAATTATTCGCAAGTACTATAATTTCACTTAATGTATGCAAAACTACCACCAGCTCACCATAAATGAAAGGGGGCAATATGAAAATAAACCGTCGTAGACGGGTGAAATGAAGGTGGCTGACGTAAAGAAAGCAAAGAAGAAAATGGAATGGTAATAAGTGGGCTTTAGACGTCTAGCTTGAACAACTGTCACCAAAATAGGATAAAAAGATAAACGAAGTAATATTCATGATTTTAGTAATCTATCAGCATAGCTGTGCCGTTTGATTAATAATATGACAAATGTTGCACTATACAATGTTGATTTGAACAACGTTCAAAGTTTTGACAATCTCAGAGCGAGTTCAGAGGAAAGATTAATTAAGCTGACGAATTATATTGGCTTGATTAACAATTCGACTTGACATTGTCATGTAAACAAATCTTACTTGAACAATTTTTTAAAATTGTGTAACTTTGCTTCTAACAAGGAAACGGTTTGAAGTAACACCCTGAATTGGTTGAAACTTTTGAAGTTTTACTTTTGCTTGAAACCCTATATTGAAAACAAACTAAAAGCAACGACTTTTAGTAGTTTAAAGTGTCCCACATGTATAAAGTATTTGCAATATATTAGTCCGATGACGGTAATTAGATCAGCATTATGATTAGTACAGATATGTTTTGAAGGGCAGGAACAAATTTGTGAACAGTTTGAAGCACCTGCTTCCAATATAGTAGTTGGATGACTCTCGTTTGAATAGCATTGTAATGCAACAGGATCTATTGTGAAGCGCTAAACGAAATTTGTCGAATTTTTTTTTTTAATTTTTGAAAAAGATGGGACAACTTTTTTTATCCAAACAGAGAAAAGGCACCCCTTCGGATCGAGATCTGTCGATTGGCATATAGTTTTTGGAAATCGGTTGAAAACATCACTATGATATGTTGTCCACAAAGTGAAATTAAGCAGCATCATTTCAGAGTATTGACTGTGAAACGTGATTGTTATTTTGCTTCCTCAGAA
>WJEZ01000591.1:0-25583 GCA_009869925.1 Thalassaphorura encarpata
GGTTTGCTATTGCTTAAGATAAACATGACATTTGAATTTCCAAAGAGCCGAATGTTTAACTGGGACCTTCCTAAATTTCATTATTCGTACACATAGCATATCAAATCCTTGCAACTTGATGAAACTTAACGTTATTATTAAAAATTAAATCCCGTCCGCATTGCCAGTTTTATTTACTTGGTACTCTTTCCACATTTTTTCTTGCTTAGGAAAGTTTGAATATTTATTTTAGAAATAGCAAATAATATGCAACGTTCAGTGATTGTGATTGTCGTTGTTCAAGAGTAGGAGCTAGGAAGGACATGGGCAGCGAGAAAATTTTACTTAATTTGTAATTAATCCTCTAAAACTTAATTTGTGGGTTTAGGTTGACATCTCATCAGGCATTCCATTATAAGAAAGTTGTTAATTTGAGCAAGTACTTATTATTGCTAGGATTATATTGTTTACATGTAAGCCGAAGAGTTGGGTCGTCTTACGTCATCTCATTACGACATATCTTTAACTTCAATAGAGTACATGTAAATCTGATTTCACCACATCCGCATAACTACAACTTTTGCATCGTTATCTTGGATTGATTCATTAAACTTGAAATTCATTGACACATGTTTCCAAGATTGAAGCTATATTAATATAATGTTAAAATTAAGTATTCGACGAGGCCTACGACATAGGTTGAAAGTTCAAGAATTTGCTACACACTTGAGATTTACAATTACAAACAGTTTGAGGAGGGCATGGGCTGTCGGTGACTGCGTGAGTTGGTGGATGGCCAAAAGCCGGTTGGTTTCGAAGGAGATGAAACAATGGGTGCGTTGCCCGAGAGGATATTTGAAAAAGGAGAGTTGACTGGAGAATGACAATGAGACTCTCTGGGTCTGAGCCTGAGTTGAAATGGAGTCGTAGTCCTAGTCGTACTGAAGAGCTGACGAAATGAGCAATGAGTTTTCCTTCAAGAGCGATTAGTATGCATCATGAACCATTGTTTCGATATGCTCAAGTTCTTATTGAAGTTCCAAAGTGCTTTCTCCTCGTCATTTCATTTCCCTTCCAACGCAGAACAAGGTGAACGCACTTTTCGCTTCAATTTCGCCATGCTAGCACTTACCCTATTGTTTCAAATAAAAAATACAGGGTCTCTTGTTGTTACTATACTGCTAATAAACAAATTGCTTTTTCAAAGAATATTTAATAAAATTCTCGAAGATTAGCAAGTTGATCGGAAATAGACATAATTTCAATATATAGCGTCAAATTTGTTACAATTTGTAAATGAAAATATCTGTGACTTTTAAAACATGGCGTTTGGGTGCGGTAATGCATTTATTTTGTATGCCCTTAGACAAATTGAAGGTCATAATTCCGCTTTGATGGACTCGTCATGTCGTATTCTGATTCTCTTGTATCCATAATGCTTCAGATACTTGTGAGTGGGTGAATACGGAGACCTTGTGACATAAAATGTATCAAACACATAACTGAGTCCCTTTCGTATAGAATTTATTTTGTTCAAAGCATTTTTATGCCTGATTTTCAAGTTTCCAACATATGGAATCGGAGGTAAAAATCTTTGAATTGTCTCTGAATGAAGGGAAAATAGTACATAAGGCACTCGCTCACGTATTTGTACTTCCCCCACGCTTTTACGTTTTTCGCCTGAAGAAAACATTTCAGGATTTTTATGACACTGGGAAAGTAGGAAAGGTATGAGGACAAAGTTCTATAAAACAGACATTGAGAGTCGGAGAATTGGCATCGAGATTGTACAGAAAAAAAGAAACCAGGCATCGTCTCATGGTATGAATGACTACGAAATAGGACGACATATACTTTTACAGACTTTTTGTCTGAAGAGCAATAAGGACACGGGAAAGAAATTACTGAGACGAGGAATAACGAAGGAATGAATGTATTGCTAGCTCAGCTAGCAAAGTACGTGCCCAATTGCCCAAATGTAACTTAACTCCTTTCATACGAAAAAACCTGATTCATTCTCAAAGTACAGGGCCCGAGTGAAAGCAAGGGAAAGTATACAAATAATTGCATTCATTATTATTACACGTAGCACCGGCTCTAATATTTTAACTGTGTGAATGAATGGACCCTACCTTTTTGCATGTATTTTAAACGAAATGCCTCTTGGATTAATTTGCAAAATTAAACTATGCTGTAAAATCTTCCATAAACTTCATTTTATCTCCTCCTCATAAGAATTGTTTATTAAGGAATATGAGTCATTATTTTTGGTTCGGTAGTTTCATTGCATTTGCTCTTATGATACGAGGATTTACTGTGGGCCAACGGCCAAGACAGCATGTATTATGAGAACAGAATCTATNGGTAGTTTCGTTGCATTTGCTCTTATGATACGAGGATTTACTGTGGGCCAACGGCCAAGACAGCATGTATTATGAGAACAGAATCTATTAATCCAAAAGACAACAAGAATGAAAAGGGTTTTCTTTAATAACCCAAAAGTTCTTCATTTCTGAAAGTGATGTGGGTGGACAAAGAGAAGGAAGGAAGTAAGAAAAGGAGGATCGTAGTAATAATTATAATAATAATCATAGTCATACCTTGGCGAAACTTGTGAAATCCCTAATGAAAGAAGAAGAGTGTGGAGTAAAAGTCATTACATTTTATGAGGAGTGGTCGTCCTGTTGGCGAATGCATCTTTTCCCTTGTATTGTATTGCATCTGCATACCCATAGAAAATTACAACCAGGTTTAATCGCCAGCAATACAGTCCAAACCGCGCCCGCGAGTGCCCTCTTACTTTACCTTAATATCTTTCCCCAGTGGGGATCTCAGAGTATGTGTTATGGTTGACTTTAAATTACCAAGGTTCACATCGAAATTAGAATTTGCATTTTGTATATAAGGATAGACACCTTTAAGGATTTTCTGAACCGTTTTAATAATTCTATAGGTTAGAATCTGTGGTCATTTAATTTAATAGTTATTGTGTGACTTTTGAGAAGAATATTCTATTTAATTTCGGCTCCAACATACCAAAATATATATTTTCGTAATGTTCCCATGCACCGTAGTGGATTTTAAGCTTTGTCCATGTCCATTTCCATTTCCATTTTGGACGTAGGAGAGAATTTACTTCCACTTGAATTCTTCCAAATGACAGCACTCTTGTCCGAGGAACATTGTAGAGTGACTGGACTGTGTACTTATGACGAGGATTCCCCGGTCAAAGCTCACCAGGAATCCAAACTCAATGACCTGAACTAATTATCTGCTTTTACTCGTGTGCCTCTTTCTCTGTCGCGTCCACTACTGCTTGAACAACTACTCGGCTTTCGTCCTAATACGTACGTTGCGTTACATTGGAGTTGATAATAGGACTTCGAGTCTTTGCTCTTCCGAAGCCAGCCGTGGTAAAAGTTGGGTGTTTATAGGACTGTTGACAAGAGAGCTGAAGTGAAGTGACTGCGATAATAAAAAAAGAAGCTGTTCAGAGATGTAATCTTCAAAGAGAAAACAAGGAAAGCAACTGAACTGCCTAGGGTGACTGACCCTAGGCTAAAAGTCAAGGGTTAAATTACACAAACATGACTAAAATAATTTTGAAAGAAGGACCGGGCCAGTCATATTTGTTTCTGTCCAGAAGAGTTGTTGGTGAGGCGGACGTACAGACGGAGGGCTATAATAGAGTGAGTGCCCAGGTGAAGTGCCAACCCAATTGGATGGTTGAGGATGAAATGGTGGAAAAACATAATCTTCCTGTGATAACTCATCATATCAAAGTCCCTCATGAGCCACAGAGCCAGACTTGGGTTGTTGATGTGGAGTGCAATCATGCGAGGAGAAAAGTCTAATAGAATTTTGGTCCTGAGCTCGTCTGGGTGGAAATGTTGAGGTTGGTTGTTTGATGATGACTGTCGAGAATTCTATTTCTAGTCCTTGTACTTACATACTTCTACAAGAAGGGCTCTGTACCTAGTACATAACACACATATATACAACTCTTGGTTTTTTTCAATCAAGACTCTCCTTGAAATGGATAGATGGGTGAAATTACACGGTTCAGTTAGTAAAAATAATTGGAATGAGTTTTCCCTCCTCCAGCTTAGTCAGTCTCCTTTCTTCTCTCTACCAAGACTTTCTTCCTTGAGTATCTTTTTGGACTAAATTGCAAAAAATGAGTTCTTATCACCAACCAACATACATGTCTGGCCTAAGGGACAACGATTCTATTCTCATCGAATACTCGTGTCGTAATGTTGCACTCCAATTCAATGCCTTGTTCGTAAGTCCTGATAGTAAAATTGAAAGTTAAACCAGTGGACTTGGATCAAGGGAAAAACTCAATACTTTTGTAAAAACTCAAAATGAAAAATCAACATGGAACTGAATTCCATCACTTCGCCCGAGTACAAAAATTGAATCCCAAGACAAATGCAATTTTTTCACCTCGCTTGTGTTGATCTAGAATTGTTTCCCAGACTAAATGTAACTGACTGGCTGAATTAGTTTAAATAATGTTTGATGGGTAGAACAAATGGTATTATTTAGTCATGTTCCTTTTATTTGAAGCGCTGCTTCAGACGTCCTATTCCAAAGGAGCAGAAGTCTTTGATTGAATTTCCTTGTATATGAACAAGTGTCAACGTGGTTGTGGCGGAAGAGATCTCTACTTTCTCCCTTGTGTCAATCTTCATTTACTTGACTTAACTCTCACCCACTTCAAATGAAGAGTCGTCATGTAACTCAACTCCTGAGACTAGAAATACTCTAGTAGTAGTAATTTCAGTTCAACCACCAACCCGGCCTGTTTATACTTCACTTGTATCGTAACGTGACGCACTCATGCCTTACCTGCTATTCACGCCTCGTTTCTTAATATTATATTTCCACTCCAGTGATCACGCAAATTGAGATTATTTATTGAATGAATATAAACAAAACATGAATATCATATAATTCTAAACTAAATTTTGAAAATATGAGTAAATTCTAAAAACCAGCTAATAAAGCTTCCGTATTCCTCAAAATTTTAGTCTATATAGAGACATCATCAGTATTATTAATATTCCGACTAGTCTTGCTTGGATGGGTTCATTAGAAAACTTTCACTTGTACTGCACAAGGGGATGGCAAATTCCCATACGAGATAGGACACAAGTGAATGTGCTGTTGATTAATAAAATCCAGTCAGGCTAAAGCAAAGCATCACATAGTGCAGCTCTCATTACATGGGGGAATTTGGATGATTGGACAGAGAGAATACTTTCCTTCCATATGAGTTCACTTCATTGTCACTTTCTCTCCCTGACAAATCTCATCTCAATCGATAGTCATAATGAGTCCTCATTTCTTCTTCCCTCCTCAGTCCAATCAACTCGCCCTCCTCCCCTGAAACAACCTGACTCACTTGTGTTTCTTCAACTAATGAGTCTAATATTCAAGAAACTCTTTTAGACATATGTACTTGACTTGAAAAGTCTTTCAAATATCACCAGAATTCGTCCATGTGCTCAATCAAAAGTTTTTGTTTGAAAAGAATGATTCATATATTTTCAAGATTAGGCAAAAAGTGTCAATTTAAAAGGAATTTGTAATTTTCTTAATGAAGCTAATGAGATTAATTCAAAGATACACAGAGATTTATATCTTTTTACCCACACAAGAAATGATCTCCAGAGAACCTGTACAGGAGTTAAGTTAAACGTTGCAAAAAATTATCGATGATATAAAATAAAATATCGAGTAATTATTGTATGAAATTAAAAACCCGTAGTAGTACTGGCCTTAGTATTTTTTGTGAACTATTCTGAAATCAGAAGAAAGTGAACGTTTTCACCACTTTGAGCCCCAGCTAGCTGAAACACCCACCCACCCGCATTGGTTTCGTAACCATTTCTCTTATCAAGCCCGTGAATCTTTGACAAAAGTTTCATTTTCTTTGCCAAACAACAAGGAAGCAAGTCAAACGTCAATAAATTGCATGGGAGTCGAGTAGTGGCACGAACAGCGGAAGTAGGAGCAGTGAAAGAGTGAAAAAATAGTGTTGTTGTTTGGAGCTCAGGCTCGGTTGGATATATTTTGCATGCGTAACGACAGCCAGGCCGGATATTAAGATTTGATAAAATTGTCTTGGGCTGGTGTGACAATACACAATCTAACATTGCCACTGACTCGACTCGACTTGACTTTTAGGACTCCCTTTCCAATCCAATTTAATTCTCTGTACGAATCCAGCCTTGGCGTCGCCCATGTTAAATTATTAGACGTCTGAAAGTCTTAAACGTGTCACATTACATATATATTTATTAATTCATTTTGTTGAGACAGTTACAAGAGTTTTTTCAGGAAATACATATAATTATAATAGTTAAATAATACAATATATAATATATTATAGGATCCACGCACATAGGAAATAACACTCATCCAGGACTTTTTTTTTCTCAATGGTGTTTGCAAATTTTTGTTTATAGTTTTTTTTCAAGGGTTAAAGGCGATAGTAGTAGTATATTAATATATTCATTACACATAATAGAGTTATGTAGTACATATGTAGTAAGTAATACGCACGCAAGAACTATTCGTTTCTTTTTTGTTTGCAACAACCACAATGGTCGCAGCAGCAGCTAATTTTAATAACATTGCATTGCTTTTTAGCCGTTAATTAATGTCAACATACATCCGAAGCAGTCAGAATGAATTAGGAGGAAGCAAAGGTACAGAAACAAACACAAAAGCAAATGTCGAGGCGGCATTAGAATTTCTATTCGATTCAATTGAAATTTTGGAATAGAGAGACAGGTAAGGGAGGTTTTGTTTTGCGGCCAGCGGAGAAAGTCTCATTATTACTAATTAGGAGTTCCGTCGGCTTTTCTCTCTCTCTCTCTCGACAACTCAACCCCAAACTAATTCCTCATACGTTTGTCATTTGTATAGTAGAGGGGAATCACATCACTAGGCAAGGTAAGAGTAGCTATAGTCATGTCATTCCAGCTTCCAATTAGCAGTTTCTCACAGGTAAACAAAGAGAACGTCAACTTTCCCCCCTAATATGTTTATTTAACCCGAGAAAAGAGCTTCTAATTGGCAAACTTTGATGTAGAAAGCAAACCTAGTGGTCTCATGTTGAATTATGCATAATAATTATAATCCTATTTCAAAATTCAATTGGTTAAATTTAACTGGGATTTTAATTTTGAAATAGTTATCAAAATTAGTCATTAGTTTGCTCATCCAGAGGGAATTTAGTAGTGAGTTTTCAATATTGTCATTTCGAATACAAAGGAGGATATGCTAGTGTCATGGATATTTGAGGTTGGGTGGGGTCAAATGGGGTCATCAAAAGTGTAATGGTTTACTATTAGCAATTTGCTCCACTCCACAAAGCTTGATTCAAGAACGGGGGCATAGTAACATATAGTATAACACGTACATAGTAATTACATAGAGAATATAATATTGTAATATAAATTTTAATATATAATTATGTTGTTCGTAGTCATTAAGTATACACAGTATATTTTTCATTCATTGGATCGCAAATGGGGATTTTGCAGGTGACAAAATACATTTGGTAATAAGAATTATAATTATAGTGACAAAACCTCTCGTTTTATGTAGCTTGCTTAAACCTTTGGAAAGTTGTCCATAGGAAAGGGTTAATCAAGTTAATAGGATGATTGAGGTTTTAAAACGTTGAGATGAATGCATCAAGATTTAAAGCACACATAGTTGACACGACGACGACGATGAGGAGGAGGAGGAGAAGGATTGATTTAAAATCTCACGTTTTACCACCATTCAAGGGACAAGAGGAAGAAGGGGACACAGATGCTGCAGCGGTTGAAGGAGAACCCTGACTTCGTCGAGCTTGTAATTGACGCAATTTCTTCAAATTAAGAAGCGTCACGTCATCGTTCGGCTTGATGCCAAGAGCTCCGAGGTAACGCTTTTCAGCCTCCTCGTATTTTCCATTTACGTGCAGAATTGCTCCCAAATTCATGTGAGCTCTTGCTTCCTGCAAATCAGGAACAATCCAATTCCTTACAATTCTGAACGTCTCAGCTAAGTTTACCCTAAAATCTTCTTCTTGTAGGTTCTCATTATTTAACGTTAGGAACAAAATGTCTTGTATTTGCATTTGGTTATAAAAAATTCTATGTTGTGCTCTGATCTATCATTGAACTTACTTGAGGTCGGAGTGCTACAGCTTTTTCATAATACAACTCAGCTTGAATATTATCTCCAACTTGTCTTAATGCGTTTGCAGTTCCGACGATAATATCGTAGTCAGTAGGTGTTAGGGATGCGGCTGTCACATAAGCTTCAACGGCTTCTCCGTGTCTTCCTTGGATTGACAAAAATTGACCTGTACGAACACAAGAATTCAAAACTATATAGAATCATTTTAAATCTAAAAATTAAACAGGTTTAATATAGAAGTCTTTAATTAAGTTGCATTGTCCATATTTTGACTAACTATTTTTGATTTTGAAAGGCTTTACAAATTTCTCTTACCGTAATGATGATAAACAGAAGAATCAGCTGGGGCAATTTTCTTAGCCCTCCTGAACCAACTTTCAGCTTCCAAGAGTCGAGTTTTCTGGAAAGAGAACATTCAGCACGTTAACGGGGTTTTGAATAATATTCAAATATCGATATGGGCATTTGCATTGCATGTAAATTTGACAATCCTGCGGATTTTGTGTTAGTTTCCCTAACTGAACTGACCTTCGCCAAATCGTTTTGTAAGGGGACAAAAATGGGGGAATGAGTGAATAGGATTGGAAATTCGTTTTGAATGCAAAGCACGGCGGCTAGTTCCCCCTTCGCATTGACATTGGCCGTGCCTTGGTGGAAAATTCAGATAAAATTGACTTACATTACGAGCAAGCATTTTTCCATAAGTGAGATGTGCCGGGATGTGATCAGGCTTGGTTTTGAGGGCTTCCTTGAACCACTCCTCAGCTTCTGACGCTTCACCGGTCCTGTACAATGCTTCTCCCATGGCATTGTACACACTCTGTCGGACACACAAAAACCACAAACACATTTAAGAATAGAAGAGAAAAAGGATCTGGACTAGACTGGACTGGAGTAGCTTAGCTCATCCCCTACCAACTTCCCCTTCCTTTTGGAAAGACAGGAAGGAAGAGAAAGTTTATTCCATTGCCAACAAATTGACTCAAAATGTCTCAAGACTTTGGAATGAAGGTGACAGAATAGAGGGAATGCAATTTTCACATTCTCTCTTCGCCGCTCAACCCTCTTTTTTTCCCATTTCAAATTCCATCCAAGCCTGAGACGTAATTTCTACATGCATCACTGTACAACTCATTCCGTTCTACCCAAGAAGTCCTTTTCATCATTCCCATCTTCACGGCCTATGCTCTATTTCCCTTTTCTTTTCTCTTTTTGCCTTTCCTTCATTTCACCATTATCTCTTGTCATCAGGACACCTGTCTTTTTCACGTACAAAATTATAATTACACATAACTGAAGAACTAAGGATCCATCTCTGCTTGTGTTCAGTATTTAAACAACTAAAATCAATATCAATATTAAATTTTTCTCTAAATTCCATTGATATCAATTTATTGAAGATCTGGATGTTCGTGTATCGGACGGACGTAAGAGGAATGATTGAATTTAATCACTCGTGTAATATTTATTTTAGAAATACAATGTGCACTCCTAATATTTATGGAGAAATAAAGTCAGCCGAGTTGGTTCAGTTTTGGGGTTGTATTTATAGACGATTGAGTCGAACCTTGGTTGCGTTGATGGAAAATAAACGAGAGTTGTAAGGGAAACCGCTGGTTGCTTTCTTTTCTTTTTTATTGGACAGAGTCGAAGGAAGGGAAAGATCGAGTCGCACACGTCCCACCGCACCTTATTTATTGCCTTCTCCTTCCTATCCTTATTGCGATTTTCGTTATTAAGTTGCAAAAACACCCTGCAGCGTTATTGTGTGGACCCAACACACACACACACACAGACTCAACAAGCCCAGTCTGCCTGCCTGCCTGAGTGAGACCAAGTTTTTGATCAGGACAAAAGGGAAAGTCCGTTAGCTTCTTTTTTTTGAAAAAGTGAAAGAAGGAGAAAATCCAATATATATATTTTCTTTTAGAGGGGACAGGAGAAAAAAATATCACTCTTATGGGGTTTAGCGGAACTTGTACTATTCAGGCAGGCGGTTGGTAACCTATTCGGCATTCAAAAGCAAGTTTTTCAAATGACTAATAAATCGATAGCCCCATGACTGGGTACAACTGACTTGGTTTTATTTTTGTTTGCTTTTGCATTAAACACTTTTTTTCTCTCCTCGCCTGCCCTTTCTACTCTAGTTGACTTTGGCTTTGCCCGTGAGACGTGAGAGTTTCTTTTCAATAATACAATTCTCTTCTCGCCCTTCTCAGGAATGAATCCCATTTCCCTTTTTTCCTTCCTTTCTAAAGGAACATTTGAGAAATTAAATTCCAGGACTTTGTTAGCCTCACATACACTTACATCCAACATGAGAAAGTCAAGAGGAACTAACTCTGCCTGACATGTGTCTTTACAATGGATTTCCTTCAACCAGAAAAAAAAGACTTTTCTGTTCTCTTGTCCTGTATCCAGAATAGAGGAGTAGAGACATAATAAAAAAAAGCTTTTCGGGGTGTTTTCTAATCCTTTAATCAGATAATAAATTATGAAGACAGCTTGGCTTGAGGTAGCTTGACTTGTTTTGGGTGCGAGTCTTCAAATTTTTGTAATTTCTACTAAGTAAGAGGGAAAGTAGCACTTAATCCAAGTGACTTTCCTTAGAATTGTCCCTGATTCATCAATGCATTTAGAAAATTGGCAAAAATTGTCTATCTGTAATCAATATTTGCCTTTCACTGCATTTGCTTATCGATCTGACACTTTTAAAACCCCCGAAGTTTTGAGCATACCTTAGATTTTAAGAAAACTCGTAAGGAAATAGAAATACTAGAATTATTAGCTAGTTGCCCAAAGTAATATTTTAGGGTTGATTAGAAGAAGAAATTGTGGAAATTTTCAATTAGAGGATTGGATTCCTGATCAGGAAGGAAAGGAGCAGACATGAACATTATTTACTTTCTTTGCTTATTTATGAGTTTGAAGATTGGGGGTGAAAAGGTAAGAGAGGAAATTGGAAAGGAAGACCACCACCACATTGAGACATATTAGGTTAATTGACTTATTAGTGAATGAAATTTATCAGGATGAATGGATGGACTGGTTCACGCACAAAATTCCAAGGCCTTTCCGACGAGTGGTCTTGTCTTTTCTCATGGTTAGATTGATACAAATGGAAAGTTTGACTTCATTTGTCACAATAAAGATGAGAGCGGCGTCTCTCTGACTGTCAAGAGAGAAATGAAGAAGAAGTGGTTTTTCTCCGACTGTACTAGAAACATCCCAAGAATGAATTCTCCAGAGGAAAAAGGGAAAGAAAATTGAAAAAGATAGGAAGGGAGGGCAGAGTGATGATGTGGCAGTAGTCAGTACAGTGGACGAAACCTCATCAACAGGAAGTACAAGAAGGCCGGCCAATGGAATGAAAAGAAAGTATTGGATCAATTGGCGCTAGAATTCAACTAGGGAATTCAGAATTGAAAGCAACCACTACTACTATAAGTACGAGAGGCTAGCGTTATTTCATCTTCATCAAAGTTTCTATTATGAATCGTAGCTTGGGCCAAATTGATAGCTACTTTCTCAATTTAACCCATCAACTTATTAAAACGTCAAAAAAATAAAATGTAACACAATATTTTTATCATGCTTAGGTACCCATGTAATAATTAGGCCAGAAATAGTCATAAAACAGGACAACATTAATTTTTTTCGCAGCCCTGCGACATACGTTATATTCCAAAATATAAAGAAAGAAGATTCGTCCATTGTCGAGATTTCCTTGGTCGTACAATGAATTGGGAACAATGGGTAGGACTTTATGGTGTTGTAGTGTAGTAGTGGAGGATATTGTCCCACTCCCATGTTATCTATTTCGTTCCGAATGAACTGACAATGGAAAGACTGTAAATGTCTCCCGTATAAAGGGAATGCGGCGGTAAAAGTTTGTAGGATTCACCTGCTGGTTCCGCTCTACCAATCCAAAGACCATTTACTTTTTTTCTCAACTCGGGTGGCAGTGGCTGTAGATGCTGGATCACATAACATAACATAACATGGCATAACACAAAAAGTAGTCGAGGAGGGAAGTGAATGAACATCAACGCCTTCTTCTTCCCAAGAAGCCTCGTCTCAGAAATTTGTAAACTAGAAATCGCTTGGCTTTACCTAACTTTAGGTTTTTTTATACCATTTTTACAATTCAAATAATGCTCTGCTTATTCTACTCCTTAGAGATGGCGACTGGGAGCCAGAGATAAGGCTACCCCTTTTATTCTTCACACTACGACGGACGACGACTACTCTTCATTTTATTTCTACCCAAGACTTATTTTTTCCTTTCTACGGCTACTACTACGACTACTTTTTCTTCTTGTACTACTATTTTCTCCCCTTTTCTTTCTTTTATTGGGATTTCCCCTTCATTCTAGCTTCTCCAAATTCTTACTTACGACTTGCTGCTTTTCGAAACTTGGTTCTTTTTCTAACTCATGACAAAAATTGCTACCTTACACTTATTCCAAGTTTATTATTGTGGTTGGCTGTAGAAATATAATATACATCTTTGTAAATTCCCACAAATTTGTAAAATTTTGCTCATAAGCCTCAATGTATCAAAATAAAAGTGGTCATTAGAAGGACTTTTGAAATCCTCTGGCAAGTAAAATTCCTTTCTGAGCTCTGGAGTGGAATTTAAGTGATTGCAATTACTTTTGCTTTATTTTATCTAGGGAAAAGCAGAGGAGAGCCAGCGTCGGACCCTTCAACCTGAAGTGGTGCTTGGGAATTTGAGGCGGCTGATTGAGCTAATTAAATTCCGTTTGTCCAATAAAGTATCCATATCAATCTAACAGCTTTCCCATTTCCCACAGGCATTAGCCTTTCCTTTCCTTTTCCTTTCTCTGCCTTGCGATTCCCTATTATACTATACACAAAAAGGAAGGAACAGGGAGAACGTGAAGCGCTAATAAATGTCGGAATCCATCAGAGTCGACCGGGTGGTTGAGGAATGTTCCCGTTCCTGATAGAACTTAACTTTTATGAAAATTCCTTTTAAGCCAGCCAGCAGCAGCCTTCGTAGAATTTTCTAATACTACTACACAGTTCATATCTCCTAGCCCAGGATTGGATTGGATTAAAACTATGCAAAGTTTTGTACATACGAACTTGAACATCAATCTACCACCCATCAAGAAAATCCTTTCTGACTTAAAAGTTAAAAAAGAAAAACTTTTTTTAGAAAAATACAAAGGAAAGGGTTATGGACTTCCTTTAGTGAGTGTAACGTACTTAAGCATGCGCCATGCCCCCAGTACTTGAGGGCAATGACAACGAGGGCAAAATTTAAACGTTGGTAAAAGTTAAATGTGATTCTTAAGTACATTGGCCCTCATAAATAGCGTCACCCTTTAGCGTTTAGCCTTGTAATTGTAATGGGTGTGAATTCCCTTTACTTGGCCGCCAGAGGAATAATAATAATAATAATAATAACCATTTTTCCCCGCTCCACAAATTACCCTAATAAATTTTCACTTTCCCCGAAATTCTCGAGAGTAATAACTGTGTAAGATTGGACTCTAATTCTTATATTACTTTATTGTACCCTCTCCTGGGTTCATGTCACGACACGACTAGTACGTAGTAGTCTAGTTTTACTCAGCTATTTCTCCTAGGAACTTAATTCAATCTACTCTGCTCCATTCCATCCACACCGCACGATACAGCTAGTCTCTCCCATTTGTTATTAGATTTGACGCGCTCCAACTGCACCTATTACAATAAACAATTTTCTCCTCCACTGATGATTGTTTCTAGCTCAGCTATTTTTATCTCGGAGGCTTATATGTTCGAATCATGTATCCGGGTATCGGAATGACTCTGTGCTTGAATAAATTGTACAGTGAAAAAATTCTTGGAATTTTAAATTATTAAATTTGGATTTCTCGCGGTGTTGATTAAATTGTAATTTGTACTATGAGAGTTTGTAGGGAATATCCATGTATAGTTGAGTTGAGAATCTCTTATTTCCTTGTGGAATAGAATGACGGCTACTTTGGCTAGAGCTAGAGCTTTAGTTTAGGATTTATCCGGGTATCGGAATGACTCTGTGATTGAATAAATTGTACAGTGAAAATAATTCTTGGAATTTTAAATTATTAAATTTGGATTTCTCGCGGTGTTGGTTAAATTGTAATTTGTACTATGAGAGTTTGTAGGGAATATCCATGTATAGTTGAGTTGAGAATCTCTTATTTCCTTTGTGGAATAGAATGACGGCTACTTTGGCTAGAGCTAGAGCTTTAGTTTAGGATTTCCCTTGGCTACGTCGTTGGTTAGGAAGAAACAAGGCTGTAGCTGTACATTTGATCATTTCATCTTCAAAGGAAATTCCTGGTTCCTTCCTTAATTTCCCAATAGTGGGAGAAAGATAGATGAGGGGAAAAGGAGGACAATAGGGGAAAGGACGAACCTGGGCTTGAGAGTAGCTCGGCGGCATCATGTTGACGGCTTGACGGTAAATCTTGATGGCAGCTCTTGGGTCATCATCCTCTTCCACGAGTAATTTCCCGAATCTTAGCAAGGCTGAGACTTTAGCCTCAATGTGGTTCCTCAAGTCTTTCACTCCATCGTCCGTTAATTGGAAACATGTCTGGTAGAGCTCCATTGCTTCCGTGACTCGTCCCAACCTTGTTAGCACTTGCCCACCACTCACGTATGCAGCTAAGGAACAAAGAACAAATATCCAATCAAACCACAATTGATCTCTACTCCTAGCTTTAGTTTAATGAACAAAATATAGCTAAACATAATATTCATTTAAAATAATGCGCATGTCGTCAAACTTTCTATCACAATTTGAGGGACGCTCACACCGTGCATGGTAAATTCAACTCATTCACGCCAAAACCATTTTCATTTTGATTCTGCCATTATTCTCTTCTAGCCAAGCCAAAACCTATAATGCCTTTCTTCTCCCATAGCGTATGTGTATGTGCATGTGTGTTATTTACATTCAAGTGACTTTCATTTCCAACAAGGGAGTAGTTTGTGGAGAAAGTATTTAAAAGAGAAAGCAGGAATCTATCCATACAAATACACAGGATGCCGATGCTACGCATACACGCCCCTTAAGAAAAGGGGTAGAAAATATCAAAGGATTCCTAAATAAGTAAGAAAAAAGAGAGCCTGAGCCTGACTGTATGGAATTCACTCACTTTACTTACTCTACTACACGGTCCTTTTTCCTTGGTCCTTCCCCATTACTTTTCGCTCCACCGACTTCATAAAGCTTTTTCCAAATGAGATCGATAATGGAAAAACCTATTTACTCCCCCAGTTCACATAATAGGCACACATTTCTCTTAAAAAATCTCACTCAGTCCTCAACTTCACACATGAGTTGATGGGGACTTCAAACTTTTCTATTACGACTCGTGGCAACCTGGGAAATGTGTGCATTAAATCTTATAGTACTTTCAAATTGCAGGACTCGCACTAGAATTTCCTTTTCTGGCCTGGCATTCCAATAATGTGTCATTAATGTATTTGTTTGGGAAAGTTTAATTGGCAGAGGTGTGTAGTCTAATGGCTAGGCTAGGCTAGGCTTGATACCCGGGTTGAGTCAGGGAAATTTATTTGTCGAGGGAATAAATACTAGGGATGGATGGCAATGGCAAATGCTTGCCTGCCTGCCTACCTGCTGACTCCATTACTGTCCTTCTCTTTCCTTCCTTCAACTAATTACCCATGCAAAAGGTGTAGGGTGTAATTAGTTTCTTTATGTCCTACTTTAGGAAGGTAAGCCCAAATTGCAGAATATACAATTACGACCCATAAATCACCCACCCTCTGTGAGATCTGGCTGGCTCTTGCTCTGAATGCTAAATTCTGTCCCCTTGTCTTGCCCTCCCATAAATGAATTGTTTATCATAGCTGGGGCTCTTCTCATACGTTTCTGAATAAATGCATATTAAAAAGGGTAGCCAAATTTGCAAGTCCCAAAACCTGACCCCAGCGCACGAAGGAATGCAAAACACGTAACTGATAACACTACGAAATTAAAATTCTGACTGACAATTTGAATTTTGGAAGAAGAGTCGAGACTTTTGCTGCACAGAGAGCTGTCTCCGAGATTTAATTTAATTAATCATGTCCAAATCCAGAGAGAAACGTGACAGTAGCTTGAAATCCAATTACTAAATGAATGCAGAGAGTGATTAGCTGAATAATGCATGGATTTTAAATTGAAACACAGTGAAAGTACAAATATAGGGTGCTGGCTGAATTAACAAAAATAAAATAAAGTAGATTTAGGTTCAAAACCTGTATTTAATTTATTTTGTGTACCCCTGTCGTCTTCCTGTAAAAAAGAAAGACTGGGAACAAATCGAACAAATTGATTTTTAGCCCTGGTTATCCGAGCAGTCGGAGAATAATCCTCAATTTTGTCCTTGTCATCATTTTTCTTTTTTAGTCCAACGAGCCAACTCGGGAGCAGTTTAGGAGATCTTTCCATTCTCCCTTTATTGTAAATAACCCGGTGAGCTCATGTTTCTCTATTATTTTTTTTCCTTGAGGAAAAAAGTTGAGTTTGTACGTGCCTTAAGGACGAGATTGAGACTTGGAGTTGAGAAAGGGTTGGATTGCCATTGGTATTGCTATTGCCATGTTGGGCAAACCAAAAAGTCACCTCCATTGTCTTGATGACTCTTGAGCTGAGGAGGAGGAGGAAATGTTGAAAGAAGCTAATGATATTACACTCTATGTACATGTACGTGCTTTCTCCGTTTTCTTCTGAACTGTAGGTAGGTAGGGTAGGGTTAGATAGGTAGAAGAATCCTAGGACTAAATGTAAGTGAAGTCGGACGGAAGTCTTGAGAAGAGATATGAAGGAGAGTGATGATGAATGATGTGCAGTGTGGTGGAAGATACATCAGTTCTTCGTAGGACTATCAGTTGGATATAGCCAACCCTACGTAAGACGACGACTACTTGAAACCCAACCATCATTCATTCTATCCATCCATCCGGGTCTTCTCCTTCCTTCCTTCCGTCCTCCCTGATAGTCAACATTAGCTTTTGTAAGGGTAAACGATGGACCCATGTGGGACATCCTAGTAGTTCTACTTAAAACGATTAGATGCGAAAGCACCCCAAAAAGAAAATAAAAATTCTGAAAGGTTATTGACGTCTCATCCTCATCAATCAGCATGGGCATGGAGAAAATGGGTGGGTTCGGGGCGTCAGTCCCAGTCATATTATGTGCGGGTCTCAAAATCGGAATTTGGCTTTTAACATAACTGAGAAAATAGCAGGGAGACAAATATGTAAAAGCTAAGGTAAACCATGTTGGAACTTTCTCCTTTGAAATACATGTGGAGAGCGTCTCAAAATCGGAATTTGGCTTTTAACATAACTGAGAAAATAGCAGGGAGACAAATATGTAAAAGCTAAGGTAAACCATGTTGGAACTTTCTCCTTTGAAATACATGTGGAGGCACAAATTATGTTTTTTCTCTTTTCTTTTCGCCCTGGCCTGGCGCCCTCTCAAATTCGGATTAGAAAACTTGTAAAAATCTTGGAAGAGAAAGTTGAGATTTAAATTGAAACAAATTTGCACACTGATTTTATGCAGAGCACCACTCGTGCTTTGCCTTTGCATTTGCAATCAGAGCAATACAACACAACACAGCACCGTCTAAAAATTTCCATTCCCTGGAAATTTCATCATTGATTTGCTCCAACACTGAGCTGAGCTGAGTCAGGGACACGAATTGTGTTGATTTGAGTTTGATTATATAAAAAGACATGTCAACCCCAATGCGTCAGATCCTCACACATTGGCGGCACTTTAGATTCAATTTGGATCGGAAGGAGAAAAGAAAGAAAGAGGAGGGACCAAGTCAGTCTTGTCTTGACTGTGTTGTGCAGTACTACTACTTGTACATGTACTTTTTGAAACCAACCAGCTTCACCATCTGTTGCTATTGTATTCTTCTCCAGAATCTCGACTTGTATATGTTGTGAAAGAGGTTTTGTGTACCCGTCAAGAAAAAATAAAATTGTAATACATACAGTGCCCATGTTCCAGCATAGCATGCTTCCAGTGAAAGTCCATGCACAGAATTTTCATAGTAGCAAGGAAAAAGCACAAGCACAAGGATGGCACATGATAATCGAGATGCACCATGAAACTTGAGAAAATTTATAGGAAACCCACCCTCACTTCTCATTTCTTCCTTGGCTGCTAAAAAAGGATTTTGTACTTTGTACATGAAGTTACTGCTGCTGCTCCTACTTCAGTTTCAGAGTAGAAAAGAATGGAACACAATAATTTGGAAGAATAATGAGGGTAGAGCCTTTTAAGAACAGCTCCCATATTTTACTCCCTTCAGAAAACTCAAAAGTAATGGAAGATATGTGAATATTAATGAGAAAATTCTTCTCAAAATTTCTTTTTCTTTTCTTTTTCTTCGTGAACAAGAAAATAAGCGTTTTCCTTGCTTTATTTTCAACCAAAAATATAAACAACAACACGGTCAACTTTAATGCATAAGTTCAAATTTCTTAATGTCATCCGAAAATTATGTACATGACGGGCGTGGCTTCCGATCTTTATAAAATATTATGGAAAATGAGCAGAATTGGTCTTAGGAGCTGGAAGCAGCAGAATTATATTTTTGGTTGTGGGTGGAGAGGTGGGAACAAAATTTACAGGCTTGACCTTTCAGACGCAGAACAGAAGAGAAAGTGTGGAATTAAAGTTGGCTAACGTGTTAATGTATTTTGTCTTCCTTTAATTATTCCAACGTAATTGCTTCCCTGAACTCACTTTGCTTTTCCTCAGACACCACTTTCTCTCCAACTCATATATTTCTCCAGACTTTCTCCTTCCTTCTCTTCCAGTTCCAAAAGCAATGGGACAAGGAGGCGATAAAATGCTAATGCTAATGCTTAGACCCCTAGTACTAGTATCCCTCTAATGCAAGTTCTCTACATCTACTTCTAAATTCCAATACAAATGCAAACATAAATACATTATACTTAGCGAGTGTCTAATTGTAAATTATATTGTTTCTAGCTAGCAAGAAGTTGAATGCCCTGGTCTGGAACTCTTACCCTTTCCGCATTCTCTTGCCCTAATTCATCGCTAATTACTCTGCAAGACGCCATAAACTTTCTTAGCTCTTCGAATATGTTATGATTATACTTTTCATATTCAAACTATAGTACGTGGTCAGAAAAATAAATATGCAAACGATTTAATAAGGTCAAATCTATGCAAAAAAGTTTATATCCTGTCATTTCATGAATAAACGTTGTACGAGTACGACTACTGTGTAATCACACAAGTACAATTGAAATGGGATGTAAAATATGTGCTTAATCCAAGAACATAATTTTGATTCGAGTACACGAAATAAATCCACCCATTGCATTATACTCAAGCTGGACGGACAAATTACTATGCAAATCCTCCCTGTTCCATGTCTGCCTAGTCAAGAGCCCATGTTGAGCCTATGTGTGTTGCTTAACCTTATTATGTTGTTGTGCAATGTTCCGCGTTGACAAATCAAATAAAAGTTGATGATGGTGATGAGGGGGAGAAAACTCATAAAGGTTCAGACAGGTGGGCACACACACACACACACGGCATACTCCCTCATGCACGTAATGCTAAAGTGAAGCTTAAGTTGGCTTATGTAATAGCATAGCGATCTGCTGCATGCTATCAAAATTGTTTCTTTAGTGTTGTTCACAAGTTTAATATTTGCAAAGCCAAGTTCCTGGCCAAGGTACGTAGTAGAAATCTGCACTAGGCTAGCAAGAATTTCTAATAATAAGTGAGAGTAATATAAATGCATTGGATATGGCATGAGATGCATGCAAGGGTTGATTGGTCTCGTGGCACGGAATCGCCTAATTAAGATTTGGCTGGGCGGAGCTGAATGATGTTTATATGAAATTTAATATCCTACGACTGCTCTAGTCCTAGCTCCAACAACTCATAAGCTGACTGACTCGTCTCTTGAATTATTAAATCATACTTTCCACCACTTTTTAGTCTCTAATCCCAAATTTAAGCGAATTGCCTTGCCTTTTGCAAAATAATTTCATCTACGATCTGTGACTCTATTCATATACGTAAGAAGGAAGAGAGTAACGGAAACGTGATGATAAGCAGATGAAGTAGAATTTTTATAAATATTAAGTAATCATCCATCTTCCTTCCCCTGGCAAGTACTGCCAGTTCCAATGTGTGTACACTAGGCAATACAATCCAACTCCTTGAAAGAGAAAATATCAAAATTTATTGCACCCTGCTGTGGTTTTTCTGGTAAGTTCTAAGATTTGGACATATTTCTGAATCATCCATCATAGCATGAAGGAGTCTGTTCTGCATGTGGATGTGCTATGTGGTGATGATTCATCTAGGGAAGGATGGATACCTAAATGTAAATATTCCTGGCTTCCCTTTCTCAAAATTTACCATCAAGATGAGCTCATAAATCTAAACTTCCTTGTTTTTCAGTCTAGGAAGGCAAGACAGGCTAAGGTTTCCGTTGCACCATGTAGTGGATTTCCTCAAAATATTCCTTCCTGCGAACCCCCAAAAATCACGCCTAGATTATTTTTCAAAATTTCGAAATCTTAGGACATATCGCATATTAATAAATACAAGCATGAGGGAATTAATTAATTTCATGTGATGCATGTTATTAGCTTTGATAATAATTGGAGCATAAAATAGTGTAATCAGCAGAATTGGCTCCCATGGTCTTGTTTCCCAAGTATATTATCAATAGGACGAGTTGATTGGGTGTATAGCACAAGAGTCTGATCCTTGACGCCGTGACTCTCTTATTTGATTTGTCTCTTTTATTAACTAGGGAGAAGGATATAGGTCACTGATTTTGGAACATGGATTCTCATTAGGTTAAGAGTCTTTTGCTCTACCCTTACAAACTCATTAGTTTTTCTGCTAATATATCCAACAAACACAAGCTAAAGCATAAGCACAGCATAGCGAAGGAACTTACTACTACCTAGCCTAGTCTAACATTTCGCCTGTATAGAGAAAGTGTAATCAAACACACTCGCCGCACTGGAAAACCAATTTAGAGGATCAATTTGAAACTGTCATTCATTCAGTCAGTCAGGCAGGCAGGGAGGGATTCAGGTAGAAAAGCAAAATCTGGGCGGGTGGTCCTGGACCTCTTTGTGTCACGAGGACTCGGGTTAAATCCAATCCACAAAATTAACATACAAAATGATCAGTTTTGGAAATAATAAAATCAATAAATTTTATTGCAGCAAAATTATGTAAAATTTAATGTCCTGATGATGTCATAATACTTTCTTGCGCAGTAATTGTGAGTACTACTATTCTCATTTGTTTTATAGTAATGGAGTATGGAAGCCTAAGCCTAAGACGAGACGAATAAGAGATAAAAAAATGACAAGCCATGAGCTGAGCCTCTGAACCATTCACATATAGATTGCTACTAATGATAGTGGGATGAGGTTGAAATGGAAAGTCATCCCAAAAGAAAAAGGCAATTCCAACTTGAATTTTAACAATTCCACTTCTACTCCTTTCCCCCGTGAGTGAGTTGAGGTGTAGAGTCTGGCGTCTAACTTTTAGTCCATGTGCATGTGGTGAAAGTGGTAATAAGAAGATTGCACTGCCTAGGCCTAGGCTAGCCAGAACGAATGAACGGACGAACGTGCAGAGCCTGAGGAGTGTCAAAGTGAAGGTTTATGATGTGAATTTTATGTGATTTTGAAAGGAACCGTAAAACCATGTTGGAGTTATTCAGTGGTGAAAATTGGACTTGAACGAGTCTGTTGAATTCTCCAAATGGACGGATGCCCACTTCTAGAAAAAAAATTCACTCCCCTGTGGCAAAAACTGACGTAAGAAGGGAGGCTAAGGTTATAACTTAACCGGCCGTAGTGTAGCTGTGCATTTTATCATCAACTTGAAAAATCCAGTAGGCTAGGCATGGAAGGTATTTTTTATCTAAGCAAGCATAACATAACGAAACCCGGGAGAAGCAACCGGTCAGTCAGTCATGTTTAAGTCGTTTTTCGTTGGTAAGATATATAAATATCAACTTGACTCGTCAGTCAGTCGATCAGCTTTGCGTTCCGTTGCGTTGCGTTGCTCAACTCACTCAGCAGTTGTCCGCACTCCTATCTTGATTTCTCTTTCCGTCCAAGTCCGGACTAATGTACACACTTTTACTTGACTTGGGATTATAAATGAACTCAGGCCAGCTCAGGATTTTTTTCATTATTAACGTAAATGGGCACAAGTTGAGGAAGTGGTGAAGGCAAACGGCAAACGTTAATGGCTCCGTCGCTCAAAGCTGCAATGTGAGAAAGTCATGCAAATCCAAAATTTTGCAACAACACGCTTCCCACGGACCAAGTAATAGAGGGTAGAGGAAAAATAAACTTTTTTATCAAATTAAATATACATGTAATAGGTTAGACTGACAGCTTGGACTTAGTTAGCAAATCCCGAAAGCATTTCTCCTTTTAATTTTTGAAGAGACAGTCCCATGGCTTTTGCTCATTTCAACCCTTCTTCTTTGACTGGCCATAAAGCCCAGCCCAAAGGAAAATAAGAGCTGGCTGCTCAAATACGTGTTTTAGTAGGAGGTAATTATTGAACCCTATCTTATCTACTTTGACATGTCTCACAATGTGTATTTAGATAGCAACATAAAATTCCAATATATAGTTAACAGTTTCCTGAACTCAAAAATTTAAAGAATTACAATTATTGTGTAGGAAGTTGTGAC
Source organism: Thalassaphorura encarpata (assembly GCA_009869925.1). Classification (NCBI taxonomy): domain Eukaryota; kingdom Metazoa; phylum Arthropoda; class Collembola; order Poduromorpha; family Onychiuridae; genus Thalassaphorura; species Thalassaphorura encarpata. The sequence goes on from WJEZ01000591.1 coordinate 22,941, forward strand.
CAATAATTAAAATCAAGATTAAAACACAGCTTGTTCACACACATATTTTGTGAAGGCGCCCTTGTAATCAGAATTTTGGAACTAAAGCTAAAATATTGCCTGGAGGAAATAGCCCTATCAATTTACAAGGATAGAAGAGCAAACGAGCGATGATAATTACTCGGAGCAGCCATTTAGTCTTTCCAAACTGACAAAGTGGAGAACGACCAAGATAATTTGCCTAGCCAAAATTTACACGCGTCCATGGTTTGTAAATCTAAATTGCTCTATTCTGTTCATTCTGAGGGTAAAAGCGTGAGCTTAGTAAGGTTTTGAAATGAAACGATTTTCATTTTCACATAGAAGAGAAGGTATTTTGGAATTGTTACTCACAGGCTAGTCGTGGTCGAAAATGAATGGCAGATCGATAAGAAGCCATTGCCTCCTCGAGTCTCCCTTGTCCTTCCAGTAGGAGTCCCCTGTGAACCAGAAAAAGAGGACAATCATATTAGCTCTTCCATATGCAAATTAAACGTGCTCAATTATTCATTCACACCTTGCCAAACCATCGACGAACGGGCTGTTATAGTCTGTTCCTACAACAATTTTACCTGAGGACTTTCTAGTCCTTCAACATTGTCAAATGGATTTTTGCTTTGCTTTGCTTTGCTTTGAGCATTTCCTTTAGCTTTAGTTTCTTTTATTTCTAGTATAAAATTCCAGTCCAATGACAATAGCAGTTTTTTTAAACGTCCTCGCAACTCCTGATCAGTATCAGGAAAATTAGTGCCTGTCAGCTACGTCCATTCTCTTGGCTTGCGCTAAATAATTAAACCTACTCTAAATTACAGGCTATCGCAATATCCTTTGAGTAACGTAGAGTGGCCGAGTGGAGTTTTGTGTTTGTCTGTCTGTCTGTCGAAATTTTCGCTAGTAGGTTTAAAAACCTCGGTGGTAGAAACTACGTACTTTCACCACTTTCGCATTCGCATTCACTGGTTGAGATTAATTCTTTGCATTTGTAGGGCTGAACTACTGTAGTAGGACTTGACGTCATATAATAGGACAGATGCGAATGATCCAAATGAGGAGACTCACATATGTGGGTCCTGGATTCGACAGTAACGTATGGGTCTCATCTAAACTATTCCCATGCATGGATTCATGGATGAAATGGTTTTGGAAAGGGAAAACTTTCTCTGTAGTTTGAGTCTAGGCCTCACCACCACTCCCTAGCCTAGCCTAGCCTTGCCTAGGTTCCTTTAGTTATGGGAAAAGTTCTTAATGTAAATGCACTTTTCTCTCAAGACTTTCTCCCAGCAGAATCGGAAAAGACGCACTTGAGTGTTAAGTGGGAATCAGAAAAATGGTTAGTCGGTTACACCATTACTGGAGATGTCAGATGCAGAGATTCCTATTTACTCCCGCAGCTTCATGTCATGAATGAACTTAGTCTTCTGCCGCAGAATATTTTGTCCCAATCTGCTTTCTGATAAAAAATATGCAAAGGCCAGAGACTTTAAGTTGGTGCTGCCTTGTCTGACTGAGTTGTGCTATAAAATGTGTTTTCCCCCTTTACTACTGTAGGTCATAGGACTATTTATACATCTGTCATAGTCGTGACATGGCATGCCATGTTCGTCTCCCCTAAACCACAAAATATATTGGCTAAGCCAGTCAAGTCGTCAAAGGGAGTTGGACCTCCTATAGTTTGATGTGATCAGATATTCATCGAACAGTTTAACACTTTATCCTACTTCTTACGCCTATTTCCCACCGGTCTGACTGACTCTAGTCTCCACTTTTCTCTGCATGGTACTTTCCATTTCCGATAACATTCCTTCCGCCCTCACACCTTCTTCTATCTTTTTCCCCCCTCTCTATCCCATCCCATTACAACTCGAGTGAAAAGTTTTTGAAAGTGAAGATCAGCAGACTAGAGTTATACTCTCGGGAGGTAAGAAAAAGAGAAAAAAAAAGATGAACTTACAGATTGTAGTGCACATCAGCCATGTTGGAGCGGAAACGAAGAGCTTGTCGATAGGCCACTTCCGCTTCCGCAATTCGTCCTTGGTTATTGAGAACGTGGGCCAAGTTACCCCAAGATTTTGGGGGATTGACTTCAATCCCAGCCCTATAAAGTCTTTCTTCATCCCTCCAATCCTCATTCCTTAGTACAGTCCTAGCTGAAAGGAGCAAAAGGCAAAAGAGGGCACTGGCTGTTAACATGTGTCGAAAATGGGGGCGCTCTTCTGCCCTTGTCCAAAGATGTGAAAATCCATGACCCACGAGGAGACAAAAACCAACTGATGGCATGTAAAGTACACGCTCAGCCACAACAAAACCAACGTAGAAGAATAAATTAGTGGCTGGAAGAAATGGCCAAATGAGGAATCCTAGTTGCAGGAGTAAAGCTCCATGTTGAGCAGCACATGCCTCAGAATTTGACTCTGAATACAAAGCTGGGGCAGCGGCACGGCGTAAAGCACTGATTGGGACTTTGGATCCACCGCCATGCCCTCTTACGTGGGCTCCACCCCTTGGATGCAAAAGACGAGAAGAATGATAGAGTCCAGATTGAGATCCACCAACAATGGATGAGGCACAGAGAATTGAATTGTTGTTGCTGCACTTATGAGAAGCCATGGCCGAAAACCAACAAAC
>WJEZ01000592.1:0-25558 GCA_009869925.1 Thalassaphorura encarpata
GGGTTTGCTGTTATAATTTCAACGCAAAAATCAATTCAATTGAATATAGGAGAGCAGAAGCAAAAATGGAACAAGAGCCCGAGATTGAACCATACGAATCAACTGTAAGCTACAATTATAAAACGAACGTTCACTGAAAAATTAATAGAACATTTATCTAAAATTAATTTTGACAGCTTTTACGAAGCAAATCATCCATCAGATGGAGAGTTCATAACGTAACAGAATTGCTCAGAGATAATTCATGGACAGCTATGACGATTTTATTTGAGGCTCGTGGAAGTCTTGGCAGAAGTTATACTTGGAAGATTTCCCTATTTGCAGATGATGATTATTTGTATGGAAGAACTGAGCTAATTGCACCTGTCAAATTTCGCATTCCGTATCATATGAAATTTCACATTGTTGGGAAATCAGATGAATCCTCAATCACCGAAGGTAGATTCATGCCGTAGGATAAATATTTTAAAGAGTACTTGAATAAAATGAATATAAGTTTAAAACGTGATTGTGTTTAATTTTAGAGGAAGACCCAAATCCACGCGAAATTATGAGCCAAGGTGAACCCCAGAAATGGAAAATTATGCAAAGAAAGTATTTGAAACTCTTAAAAAACGATGAAGACGTGATGGAATTGGAAGTTGAGGTCAAGTGTTTCGGAAGTGAGACCACAAAGGGCATCGGTGTTCAGAATCACCCCTTTTAAGAATTATTCAAGATTCAAGCCATTTTTACCTATCAATCTAAGTAAGGAAATACGGGCAGCCAAAACCACTGCATGTTTGTAAAAATATGTCTAAAATAAGACTTGTTCCTTCAGTTGAAATTTAGGTGTCTTGCATGAACCTGATGTGTAAAGTTTAATACGCTATTTTTTGAAGTTAATCATTATGTAAATCCGTCCATGAAAATGAAAATCTAAAGTGAATTTCAATGTTAAAGTGCAATTAATTTTGAACAAGGTCATGAGCAAATGTTTGCGATATATGAAAACTGTAATTGAAAGATGTTTGGGCATTATTTAAAAAACGATAGGTTAGATTATCATATTTTCGTCTAGATATTTGTCTCATGAAATTTAGAGCACGCATCACAGAATTCTTCAGTCGATCGATAGTGCTATGCTATGTAAATTTTGTTTTCAATACGTGTTCCCAAATAATCATTGGTAAGACTAAGATATGAGTGAGTGAACACTTGACCCACTTGTGGAACACTTCCTGGAGATGTATTTATATTTTATTGAAAGAACAAAAACTCAAAACCAATACAAATGTTAACCCACCCTCACGCCCACACGAAAGCTTTAACACGCATTCGGAATTTAATTGTCATGTTCAGGCTCAGAGAGCTCACCACTCTTATATTATTCGATACAAAATTTTTTACATAGGACAAGTATCAAAATCCTTATTACATTTTTAATTTTAATTCAGTATACTTGTCTACCTTTAGCCTATGTTGCAATTTTAAACTTTTCCATAAGAAATTGCGAACCATGTCCTGTCCATCGATTAAAATTATTCATAACGTAACATAAACATAACCCAAGCACATATATATTTGCTATTGCTTATACTTCGGTACATGGTTGAGCCCAAGACTAGACCACCTTACATTCAATACCTTCATTGCATGACTAATATTCTAGAGATTAAAAATTTAAAACAATTGAATTTCATATTCTCTAGTGTCTGGTCGATACTCGACACTCCAGGGGAAAGAATTGACGTTGAGAGTGACAGTAAACTTTGTATTATCAACACCGACACGACAAGCCAGGTCGGTTGTAGTCTCAATCTGGATTTGAAACTTGGATACTTGGAAGTTAAGCCGGTCGACGACAAGTTTAACAATTCCTTCGACCATTGCATTGTAGTTTGCCATAATTTTTGTCTTTTCTCGGGTCAAGTCTTAGGAAGTAACATTATTCCCAAATAACTTAGCACTTGCATTGGATCGGATCAACTCGTTTGCATATTTTGACTGAAAATTCGTCAATTTGTAGATTTTTTGCACATGTTGATCAAGTCAAGACTCTAGAGCTCAGATCTAACGTAGGACTTTTCTGGCCATCTGCGTACATTCTTGTCCTCATCTCGAATATTTCCTTTACCCGCAAGACTGCAGGCAAGGTGTGTTTTGATCCGTACGTACCTACCAAGCGTCTGTAGCTGTGTTTTTGGCCCTATCTCCAAAAACCTACTACTAACCAAAGGCGGGGCGAATTCTGAGCGAGTGTTTTTCCCACCATTTGACCACCGCCGTCGCCGCCACTGCCTCCAACCTTATGCAGAAATTATATCCGATCTTGGGTATGAATTTAGCCTTACGCCTGGGTTGAGAACCAAATGCCTGCGATGAACTAAATCCTGGGAAAGGGTTCTACTACTTGTTATTTTTTTAACCCGTGCCAGCAGCCAGCCAAAGCAATAGCCTAGCCATTAAGGCTATGGATACGGCTACTAATAGTACTTCAACTGCTCATCATCATCAGAATAATAATAATACAAATGCTGCTGCTGGACAAGAGGTCAGTGAAATTAGTGGACCTCGACCTACGACGACGACAAATACGTCAATGTCTGACACTAGTTGTGATAGAACTTCGCCACCAAGAACTACAACAACAGCAAACGTTAATAATAGCAGCTCAAACTGTCGAGAGTTAGTGGTTGAAAGTTATAATTTTAATAGTAAGGACGGTGGCCATGGTCAGGGCCAGGGCCAGGGTCAAGGCCTCAATCATACTGCGAATTCACTTGTGACACAGACACTTGGACAAATTGACAAAGAGATTTGTGTTGATGCCTTAGAAAATAAGACAAGGGAGGATCTGTTGGACACTTGTTTAAGAATGAAAAATTATCTGGAGACTATGCAAAGGAAACATCAAGGTGTGATAATTTGTATACAACATGTGCTTTTAAATCTTACCGACTAATTTATGACTACTTGATATTTGTTATTCTCCAGATGAATTGAATCATATAAAAGAATCTGAAGAGACTTTTAAATCTCTTACTGACTTAATTATCACTATATTTTTACCAGATGAATTGAATCATATAAAAGAATCTGAAGAGAAAATACGGGCTCAACAATTGGAATCTTCAAAACGAGAGAACGTGTTAGTCATGCGACTAACGACTAAGGAGCAAGAAGTACAAGAATATGCGGCTCAACTTAATGAACTCAAAGCATCCATGGTTCCGACGACTGGAATTCTTCGATCTACTCTTTTTGATCCAGCTGTCAATTTATGCGACTAACGACAAAGGAGCAAGAAGTACAAGAATATGCGGCTCAACTTAATGAACTCAAAGCATCCATGGTTCCGACGACTGGAATTCTTCGATCTACTCTTTTTGATCCAGCTGTCAATTTTATCATTCAAAAAATGAAGACTGAGCTGGAGGAGACTAAAAAGAAACTCGAAGATACACAGAATGACCTTAATGCCTGGAAATTCACGCCTGACAGGTGAATATTAATATTTCCAGTACTTTGAATTATATAGGTTCACTATTTTACGAATATTCTTATCGTATACTACAGCAATACTGGAAAACGGCTCATGGCCAAATGTCGTATGCTTTATCAAGAGAACGAAGAATTAGGAAAAATGGTTTCAACCGGAAGACTTGCCAAATTGGAAACTGATCTGGCTCTACAAAAATCCCTCACGGCTGAAATGAAAAAGGCTTCTTCAGGTCTCATCAACATTTTACTGTTTGTATACCCATCAGTCGTGTAATTGTAAAATCTTATTTTCCAGAAATGGATGACATAGTCCAAGAACTGGACGAAGACGTTGAAGGGCTGCAAGGTACGATTCTCGCTATGCAACAGCAAGCTCGGAATTTTGCAATTAGTGGAAACGTCGGGAGCCAAAATAGTGATTCTTTGGCTGCCACCCCCGAAAACAATTCTAGTAACAGTAATTTGAGTAGGATTACTCAAAGCAACAGTGAGTTGAAGGGAGAAGAATTGGTCCAAGTTAGATTCTCTGATTTATGTGCTCAGTGTCGGACCTCAGCCTCAGTGGCTCCTACTCCTCCTTCAGAACACAACACGAATGCGGGTAATTTTGCCAATGTCCAGACTGGCAAGACCCCATCAGTGGACTCACAATCCCCTGTTGAGAATAACGAAAGGACGTGTGTGAATGGACAAATTGATGAGAGTCATTCATCAAATACGAATGCAAAGAGTACTAGCTATCAAAGTGTTCAAAATGTTGTGAATTTAAATGCAAACGAGTGTGATGAGACGGACGGAGGGCCGCCGACGTCAAAAAGGACAAAGCTTCACGGCGAAACTGCCGTGACCATGATCATGAATGACCATTCGCATTCATCCTTACAATCCCTTGCTACTCCTGAGGACACGACCACTTTTAATGGAAATGGGTCAATGGAATATTAAACCTCGATATTCGTATTTAATTTAATTTTTTGATCCATCGGTCCAGCAGGGCCGACGACGTTATCGTGCCGTGCGTCGTTGTTGTACAAATTTATGAATAGCTAATGCGAATGCCCAGGAATCAGGGATGCCAGGGGTAATAAACGTAATTGTATTGCATTTTTTGAGTACGCACTTGTTAATTCGTACGTAAATCTTTATGTTATGTAAAATGAATCATGATTCCCAATTAATCTTTAATCTCAATGTGTATTTGAATAAATGACAAGTGTCGAGCTCAAGAGACCATGTCGGTGGAAACTCACACTAACGTGTCATCTTGAGTCGACAAGAAATGACAAGTAAGAATTACACTTGGAATGAAATGAATTGATTTGCGAAAGGGGATTTATTTTTTCGAAACGGTGAATCATTGTACGTACGCTTTAAATAGGTCATTACGTTTAAATCAAAGGTCAAGTCAATTAATAGTCAACAAATCATAAACACATCAATATCCCACAACATTGTTTCGTCCCTTGCTATTGCTACTCTCAACTAAAACTAAACTAACCTAATTAATAACGTATGACAGTAAAACTCTTAGAAAACAAAACGCCAAAAAAAAGATCGGGTCAGCAATGGCTTAGACATTAGGGTAATTCTCCCAGTTTGGATCCTCTAGGTCAAGCCCAGAGCGGTCTTCTTCCTCCAATTCCAATGGACCTGTAAATTAATAGTCAACAAATCATAAACACATCAATATCCCCCAATTCTTTCGTCCCTTGCTATTAGTACTCTCAACTAAAACTAAACTAAACTAATTAATAACGTATGACAGTAAAACTCTTAGAAAACGAAACGCCAAAACAAAAAAGATCCGAGTCAGCAACGGCTTAGACATTAGGGTAATTCTCCCAGTTTGGATCCTCTAGGTCAAGCCCAGAGCGGTCTTCTTCCTCCAATTCCAATGGACCTGTCTTATTTGAAAATCCATTTTCTAGAAGAAAATCCCAAATCCGTTCGAATTTGTATTGATTATCTTGTGGAGTAAAAATCTCATAAGAAATGTCAATCCCAATAGTCCAGAAAAGATTTTTCAACATTGGATGATCCCTCATTGGGAGAAGGTGTTGTTCAAATGGCAAATTACGCATGGCTGAACTTGGTATCCACTTTTCTGCATGTGCATCGTATTCCACTTCTTGGTCAAATTCCTTCAATTGGATTTTCGTAGCTCCTTTTGGAATGAAAGCATAATAAACAGGAATCTGATCTTCCCAGGAGCGGAGATATCTTCGAAAAGCGTCTTTAGCAGGTTGAGTCCAAGCCGAGCGTCCATATGGGCGTAATCCTGTTGGGCTGAGATGAACACGTTGGCAATATGCTGGGATGAGGTGAAAATATTCTGGTAAATATCGAACAAGCTCAGCTCGACAACAAACCTCAGCTCCAAAGTCCACTAAAATGATCTATTTCATGAAACACAAAATTAGAAATTGATACATTCTCATAATAGTGACTTGAAAAGTTTGTTCTTAATTTACTTTGACCATTTTGATTTTTGGAAGATTTTGTTTTAAAACAGCTCTGTGCCATGTCTGCTTGGATTTATCATCCATCAAATTTACAGCAAGGAATTCTCCTTCAGTCAATGCATCTGGATCCGGTGGCTCACTCCCCTTAACAATTTCCCCTATGTTTGTCATCATATTTATGAGCTCGGCGGTCTTCGAGGCTGATTGAATGTAGAAACAACTGGGGGAAACGACACGAAGAATATTGCAAATGCCCAATTTTCTACGGAACATGGAAGGCAAGTGTTCTTTCTCCTCGACTGTAACAAATTAATTAATTAGTAAATATTCGACCTGTTCTGACTGAATTGACTCACCCAATATATTCGCCACGTTATCATTCCTGAGCCATGGGTACACCGAAGGCGTTTTACAAGTCCAACTGACTAACTTGTCTCCCTCTCCATCAAAAATTGAAGTTGTGAGGTCTGGACCACCAGGATTCATGTCGATCACTATCCCTGGGTCTTTCCCAGCACAAAGTAAATACTCCTTGAGGTGTTCAGGGTCAAAGTTATCAGCTTCGTCACCAACTTCTATGCTTAGATCTCTTCGTCCAGCCCTGTCAAAATTAAAAGCTTAGCTTAGTTTGAGTTGGACACTCCATTTGCTTAATTATGCTTACCCCAATCCACTGGCTTCAGCCAAATCCAATGAGCAAAGTTGAGAATTAAGAGTGCATTTGGATTCTTTCTCTCTTTCCATGAGGATTAATCCCAACCGAATAATATCACTCGTGGGTTGATCAGAACTCATAGCTTCTCTTGTTACAGCTACTCCATGGAAAGTTTTCCCTCTGACAAGGTTAGCAAAACCTAAATACAGAACAATGATTCAAAATTAGACTCAATTTAACTAATTTACTAAATACACCTGACCTAATCGTACCTTCAATCGCTTCTTTTGGCCACGAGGTATCACCTCCAGGCGGAGCTACGTCCAGCAAATATGCATTACAGGTTCGGGCATTTTGGGAAACGAATTGAGAGGATAGTTCGTAAATATCATCAAATGAAGTCGTTGTAAAATAACCAACGTCCAGAGTATAAATTTCACACCGACGAATCTCAACCCAAGATTTGATTGTACGAACTCTTTGCCAAATTCCATCAGCCGGTTGTCTCCAAATGTAGCATCTGTTCAAGAAAACTCGAGAAGTGCGCTAAAACAAGAGAGGTCAAAACGTAAGTGTTAATCGCCTAGATAATTTATTTATTAGTGGCATCATGTGTCGTCTTCGTCTTACCAGTCTGTACTGTTCAGCTTTGAAGGGATCGTTGTAAAATTTTTGCATAAGCTCATGCCATGGCATTTGTGGAACACATCTTTCATCCTGACCCATAACTTCCACTGAGAAATTTCCCGGGTTCACAACATGGGTAACTCTGTAATTCTTGACTCCTTTGAATGACATTTCTCGGTATTCACGAATATTCACCTCATGAGTCAAATGAATCTTAAAATAGAGTAGTATTAGTAAATCCTATGGAACTATGTTGGCAAAGAATAAAATTATTCACCATTTTATTCAAATCAGCCTTTGACACATCTGAAGAAAGATTTTCCAGAGCAAGATTTTTCCGCATGAGTTTCTGACGAAGTTTTTCATTTACTTCTACAAAAGGTTCAGGGCCAATCCACAAATAAACTACCCATAATTGCCCCAGTTCATCGTACTCCTTGAGTCGAGCCTTGATGGCCTTTTGGTTGGCCATCATACTAATAAACTCCGCCTTGGTTTCTTTGTTCAATGTTGTCTTCAAAGACCCAAATGGATTCAAATCTGCTAATTTTGCCGAGAAGCAAAGCGGTGGAAGACTTTCCAGTCCTTCTGGTAAAATCCTCACACTATAATCATAAAAGCAGATATCCTCATTTCATTATGCTAATGTCTCTGATTGCCTTGACCTGGTACTAAGTACTAAAGCTAGACATCACAACGGCTTCAATCCCTAAATTTTTCTGGTCGAATTACCATAACATGAACAATGGAAAGAAAATGAAGCTGAGTCAGAGGCTTGCTGAGACTGATAAAAACAATTCAATTGAATCACAACAAAAATGTTCCAACTAAACTGTTCATTTTTCATTCAATTGACAATTCCGATATGACAACGACAACATTGAAATTGATTTGCATTATACTCTGGTCTGACCCGACCACTGATTATCTGACTTATCTATAGAATAAAGGTTCCTGTTTAACTAATTTGCCTAACTTTTACAGTTCGAAGTTGAGCTGAAACGAACCAAGTCCGGTCCTCGTCCTAGATTATTACAGGCTGACAGGAAATGAAATTACATTATCCTAATCCTAGTTTGTATAAGCAAGCACAAAACAGTCTAAACTCTATTATGTTGTCTTCGCTTCATTGTCATATCTCACTCAGCTGATGGAAAAATTAAAATGCATAAAAAGATTTCCTTACTAATGTAGTGGAATGACGTCCCTGTTTCCATAGTCCATGAAAATGACTCGAATACGATTTTCATTCAAAGCTTCTAGTACTATAGCCCGATACCAGAAACCATCAGCAGCAAAGAACGCAGCAACCTGTTGAGGACAAGGACAGGATAGGATAATTTAATTAAATCGAACAAGATTAGCATTGAAGTCAAATGCTTTAATACTCTTCTATGCTTGTGCCAGAATGAAATGAGCAAAACTTACTACGGATCTAGAGATAGAATCAGGTGATGAAGGAACATCCAAAGTGCTCGCACGGTCAGTCAGCCAACGGTTCAAAATGTAAGCTTTGTCCGAGTTCTTGAACCACATCAAATGAAACATTTCTGGACTATCGCCGTTTTGAAACAAGACTTCATCTGCATAATCAGAACCAAAGAAAGATGTGGTGAATGTCCTATATTTCATTTGACCCCAATTACTGTTGACCTTTGCAACTCCAAATAAAATCTATTATCCATTTAACTTAACTTACCTTCTTTCCCATACTCATAGTTGTAATAATCGTCGGAAGAGTCCACGAATGCAATCAAAGATTTCAAATCCAATTTTCCAAATCCATCTAAAATTGACAATTTCTTAAGAGCAATGCGAAGGGCCAATTGTTCATCTGGCAAACATGTTTCTTCTGGGGTCAAGTCTGGGTCAGGAAGTTTGTCCAAATCCACTATCTCTCCTACTCCGTCTGGGGGACAGTGAGAATCGTGGTCGTAGTAGTAGTCAGAGTCACTCTCATAATTTCCAAAGCTAATGCTATCGCTGTCACCACCACCATTATGACCTTGACCTCTATAATAACTCGGAATCGGACTTTCTGCAAGCCAACGGGATGCCATTGTAGCAGTCACTACTTAAATCAACGTTTGATTCTCTGAGGTCATTTGTCTGATAAAATATTTACTAAAACGCAGAGGCAAGGGAACACAACCTACCAGACTGAGGCTAAAACGTACACTAAACGTACCACGACTGGAAAACAAGAAAAAAGGAATTGGGACAAGCAAGCCAGCTGAGCGTCTGTTTTTCTGGGAGGAAGCGCCGGAAGGTCAGGTAGGTAAAATTTCATTCATTCGTAAGAAAATACGTCGTAGCAAGGGAGAGGGACTAAATCTGGTTTGAACCGGACTTCACACACCTTGTTTACTTTTTCTAAGACTACCCTATACTGCAATGTTTTGCTATATCAAAGAAAAAGGTCATTTCGTACAGAGGTAAGCTCATACCATAATCATGAAAACATGGTTAGAGTTTATTTTAATTCTCTTTAAAACCACCAAACAACAAAACTGTTAAAATAATGTACATTACATTACCATCTAATACTTGAGCATGAGCAGGTTTTGTCTGATACATAGAATTAATGCATACAGTATTTAGTATATAATTCAATAAAAATACTTAGGCCCTTAGTCCTTAGTTATAAAACTGATAAACTTCTTCTCTATCATAACCATTTCCTTCCTCTTCGTTTTCATTGCTGTCAATATAACGAATTGATGTTACGGCTTGAGACAATGGTTCTTCACCCGGTGTCAATTCTGACCCTGAGTTTTCAGAATCAGATTCAGGCCATTGGCTTAGATGTCGTCTTCCAAGAATTCCTTCCATGATGCTGAGAGGATTTTTGCAATATTTTCTTTTAACATCGCTTAAGCTCTCGGAAGGCCCTAAAGATTCTCCCAGGCAGTATAAATTATCCATGTCTCGGTAGAATAATTTCACGAGGGATTTTGTCTGTCTTGCACATTCAAAGATTTTTGGAGATCTTAGTTTATAAGTTTGAGCATCTTCTTCCTCTGCATTGTAAGGATCCACCTCACTATCCCCACTTCCACCAACAATTGGGTAAATGTTCCAAACTACAACAGTATTATTTGCAAAACATCCAGATAACATGTTTCCAGCCAAGGATATATCACGACAGAAGGGTGGAGATGGGATCTCTGCGATGACTTCACTTTCTGCAATGTCCCACACTAAAATCACAGGGTCTTCACCTGTAAGGGGCAAGACAAGAAGTTTTAGTTTCATTTTAGAATGTGGATTTGATAAAAAATGAAAACTTACTAGCCCCAATAAGGTATTTCCCACTTTCATGGAACTGAATACTGGTAATTGGACTGTTCATTCCAGTAAACACTCGGACCATACTTCCATCCACTACGGACCAAAGTCTTACGGATTTATCCAGAGACCCAGTTGCAACATAGGCTTCATTGGGGTGGAACTTGACACACTGTTTATAGTCCAAAAGAAAATTATAATTCGTGGCAGAGGTCCACAAGCTAATTTCAATTGAGACAAAGTCCTTACATCGACATCGAAATAATGCCCCGCTAAGAGTCTCACGTATTCTGACCTCTCGGGCACCCATATCCTTGCAGTCGAGTCCATCGATCCTGTAACCAACATGTGCCCACTTAGGGTTTGGTCAACACACCAAATAGGCGCTGTGTGACCCCTAAAAAACAATAACAAAAATCACTCTCATAACGAATTTGTTCCATAAAAAGGGTTAATTTATTTTCTGTTACCCATAAGTGGCTCTACATTTTAAATCGTGAACATCCCAAGCTTTCATTTTTGTATCTTGTCCAACTGAAAACAATAGCATGGTTTTTGGATGAAAAGTAAGAGCACTCACACTCCCATCGTGTCCTTTGAAATCATTTATTGTTAAGAGGTCATCCATGGTCGAAGAGTCATCTGCTTCTACATTTCCAACATCTCTCAATAATCGCCGTTTTCTCCTCGTTCGTCTTCTCGTCAAATTAACATTATTCAGGACGCGTTTGGAAGTAAAACTTATACGAATTTCACCAGAAGCCATTCCATAAGCTAATATTGAAGCTTGGGCCGAAAGATGCACCGCTGGTTATACTAAAGTACAAAGCACAACAAAATCGTTAATGGTTAAATTAAATATTTAAATACAAGGGTCAGCTATACCTGCCATTGGTTGCGTAAAAGGATAAAGTGGGAACATTTGCAAGAACACTACTTTTTAGTCTTTCAGTAATTTGATATGAATCAGCAGGATTCTCATCACCAAAATTATTCTCATCTTCGTTTCGCCCAGCCGTTGATGAAGGAGGTTCTTCATAAGTTGGTTGAACTTCAGATTCTGCTACTCTGATAATAAATCGATTTGCAAACAAATTCACTAAAGCTGGACAACCAGTTGAACGAAGAAACATTTTCAATCTTTCAAACGTTGCATTGTGGAGGACGAAAATGTTGTCTTTCCTTCGGAGAGATTGAATCAATTGGTTTGCCTGCATCACAAATAATTTAGTTGCTACCATTATGACGTACACCTTAGCAAGTTTTTCTTACTCGCTTTGAACGGGAATATATTACCTTAAATTCATCAACGCTGCTAACTTTTGAAATGGTAAATAAAATCTGGTAGTTGTTCTTTGTATTATCTTCTGTCAGGAATTGATTTCCATATTCTGTATAAAGTCGAAGTGCAATCACAGTTTCTCCAGCCAGGAAACATTCATCATAAAAATTAAGTAGTAAAGGAATGAGCATCGGTTTCAGTTCTTCGCTGTATTTGGTGTTTTCCAATTTTACAGCACAATAGAATTTCCAAAATCTAATTGAAAAAGCAAATGAGAAGAGTTTAAAGTTTTTAACCCATACCCATGATATAGGAAGCATTAGCCTTACTTTTCGATTTCACCCGATATTTCTCGGGCTTCATACTGGGGACCAAAGGATACTGTGTTCAGATTAGAGCCGGGCTTGTCTACTGGAATAATTTGGTTCTGAAAATACAATAATTTGTTAATTCACTGAAAATTTTAGGAACCTATTTTATTCAAACACTTACTTGTCTAAATCCTCGTCGCACCAAATATTCTTCAATATTCTGTCGCACAAAGAAATCGACATCTTTGGTTGTTTTAGTAGCATTCCGAATTTGCTCCAAAGACCCTATGACCCGCGGTATAGTAAAAACACGTTCATTTACTAATCTACCCTTCCTATTTCGTTGTCGCCGCGGTCTTAATTCTTCCTCATCTTCTCCAAATATTGGGGTCGGACTTGGGGTTTCCTCTTCTTCACTTGGGATTTCGGCGAACCCTTCTTCATCGAGTGGAACATCTTCACCGTCTTCTAGCTCTTGTTTTGGTGTCAACGTTGAGTCCTCAATCAGATCCGAATCATCCGTGTTGACAAAATTCACAGATTCTTCTCCAAAATTATCAAGAGGATCCGGCTCAGATTTATACAATGTAAGCGATTCAGTCCGACCAGAAGAGGCAGAGGCAAGCAATTCTTGAATATCGTTATTGCACAAAATCCCATCTACTGATACAAAATTTTCTCCAAACTCCGGGTAGGATGCAGCAGCGCCTGTTGTAGAATTTGCTGCTGCTGATTCAGTCTCCTTGCTTTCCAGTGGAATCTTTTCCATCTTCATTAGGGTTAGGATTTTATTCGGACAGAATTTTACCTTCCCTAGCTTTCGTCACTTGGAAAGGGACTCGGCCGGTGGTCTAAATGATCAATTATATTAATATTATCAAAATCAAAACAAGCTTCAAAATCTGTCATTCTGTCTTACTCCAGCGCCAAGCCCTTGCTTTTAGAACCCTGACCCAGGTCAGGTCAACTTTGACTTGAAACAAACTCACTGAACATCTTAGCGTTTTTATATTTTTGGTAAACTAGTTGAAAACTCTGAAAATAATATTCCAGAGTCCAGACAAAATATAACCAACTCAATTTCGAGCTGACAAACCGGAGGACCTTCAAGTTTCGCTCTTTGTGTGAAAATCAAATCCCATCTCTCTGCTCTATGCCCAAAGCAAAAGTTTAGTTTAGGTTTAATTTATTTAGATCATTAAGTTCATTTAAGTATCAAGGACTCATTAACAATTAGTAATTAACCAACACACTTAACCTGATATAATCTGTTTAATTCACCACTTCAAAATCGCATCGTATCGTAAAATGAACCCAATTGGCTAATTAAAAGTATGTGCGTGCGTGGTTTTTGTAGCTTAACCACTATTTCTTTCCAGGATTTCCAGCGAAGGCAAATGGAGTCAATCCAGAGGTCATATCCGCATATCATATGCAAGAATCTACTGAATATTCTGAAATTTTAAGTTCTTGGTAGAATTCATAAATTCTTTAAGTTGGATCTCGATTTTCTTTATCAGACTCTGTGGGCATGCTAATTTTCCGTTTCAAACACTAAAGACTTGTTACTTGTCCCAGTATAGAATTTGTGTGGATAAACCTGAATTGTGCATGAGCAATATTGGAATGTTTCTGGCTAAAATTCTCGTGTAAATATGAAATGGAAAGCGGACGATTCAGAGATTTTCCTGGGGTTTATTGAAGGCTTCATTGTTTCATTATGTAGTAAGTGCTAGTATGAGAATTTTAATTAGCTTATAAAAATTGACATATCCTCCATCATCCCAGGACTTTTTTTACACCTAGCTCCGTATTAGCAACACCTCTATTAGATTCACGACACTCGCATTTACTAGTTTACAGGATCGAATTATATTTCACTACATTTACCTTTGTCATAAAGTCTCCTTAGAATAGTGAAAATGGGTTGAGTATTTGTATTTATTACGTAATCTCAAAACATTACGTGCAGTGCAGTGCAAGAGCAAAGCCTCGACTCGACTTTTCATTGCATTGGCTTGGCGTAATAAACAAAGGCAAAACAATCAAAGAGTCTAGTCGTGGAACACGCCAAGCCAAGCCAAAGCCAAAGCATTTCAATTCCTTCCAATACAGGCAAGAGGCAAAGCAAAAGCTCATTTGTGAGCTGATTGGCCAGAAATTGCATTTGCAAATACAAAGCATATTACATTTCCATTGCTGCATTGTAATGTTCCATATTCCCTAGCATTAGAACGACTAAAGGAAAAGGAACTCGAATCATATCTCATCATTCACCAGTAGAATGTAGAAGAAGAAGAAGAACAAGTGACAATCAGCATTCCATTCTATCCAAGTGCATTGCAGATTTACAGATTTGAGTGATAGCATCGTAAATAACAAGTCAAGCCAAAGCCAAATCATGTAGAACATGGAGTGGAGTAGTAGTGAAGACCAGAAAATCTAGTTAGCCCTATCATCCCAATCATGTGGCTGGCTAAATTAAATTAAGAAGAAAGAAACAATTAAATAATTAACAAAGTCACAAGTGGAAATCTTGGACTTGGCCCGTCCCTCCTCTCCTCATTTTGTCAACAATGAAAATCCAAGTGTTGAGTAGTTCATTTGGACTGAGGACACTCACTCAAAGAACAGCAGCAACACACATAAATTAAATTTCCCTAATAGTTGAGTGTAAGTATAATTGCATTGCGATTTCCTTCAGTCAGTTGCAGTGATGAAGCTACGATTACGACATGAGCTGAGCACGTCGTGTGTATGTTGGACAAAATTCAGTGTAGGTGGTAAATTGTAAAGAACACAAAAATTGACACACATGTGAAGAACAGAACACACGCACGATTTTACTCTCAAGAATAAGAATAAGAATTGGACTACACACGTGTAGTGCACAGGACGAGCACGACCGAAACATCCTTCCTTTGTCGATTTCATTTTCGATTTCAATGTTTCAAAAGTTTTTGAGAAAGTAGTTCAACGAACAACCCGTATGGTGGTGAGAAATGTCTGGGATGATTATTTTGAGGATTCAAACCAAAAGTTTTACTTGTGTTCATCAGTTTTCAAACGATACTTAGCGGCCAGTGCTGTGCGTACATTTTAATTTCATTGTTATTCGGAGCAATTAGATTCCAGTTTGTCATTCGAGTTTGCTGTAATTCGGCCGTTTGATTCTACTCTGTAAGAATTTACATATTTTTTTCTTCTACAAACATTTTCCCATTACAAAATCCAGACATTCTAATTCTAATTCTCAGTTTCCCGGAGTTTTTTATTCCCACAATTAATTCTGAGCTGAGTTTATGGCTTTTGACAACAATAACAATTTAATTCAAACTCTCAACAATCTCACACATTAATTATTAGACATTAGACATGGTTTACACGACTATTAAGACTCAGGACTTAATTAACATGCACAATCTTAATTATTGAATTACACATGCGAATATTCTTCATTTAGTAATTAAAATTCATTTCGCAGTGATTATGATTAGATAAGTTTTGACACGAGCATAAGAAGCTGTATTCAAATTAAAATATATGGTAAAAATTAAGCCAGTTAGCCCATAAAATTTGCAAGAATGTATTAATCGTCATAACTTTCTAACCATAAAAGGAATTAAAACGTCTACACAGATAATTTATTTGGGTTTTGTCCCAACTCCTTTGCATTTGCTGCATCAATAAACATAAATATGATTCAGCTAAGGTTTATTGTCACATAATGTCAAACCAAATTGGACAAGACATCAGTAGAAAATAATTTGCAGCAGCAGCGGTCCATTGAATTGAATGAATCTTAGAGACCACAGCACAACACAGCAGGGCATAGGGAACGCGTGGATGTGTGTGTGTTTTGATTGCAGCAGCAATAAGTCTGAGAATGAGGTCAAGCCTTGCCGTGCCAAGCCAAGCCAAGTCAAAACCCAACCTGACTTTTGTACACATTTTACTCTTGGATAATTTATTAGTTGAATGATTATTCAAGAATATTGCAAGGGAAGGCAAGGGCTCAAATGAAACGATTATTATATCTCCTTTTATGAATTATTGTCTAATCAGAAGAAAAACAAAAATTCTTTGCTCCTGCAATTCCATTGCAAGGTAGTCAGTCAGTCAGTCCTGATTTACTGTTCTTGGCTTGGCTAGGCCAAATCACTTTGGCTTTGCTTTGGCTTGCTTGACGCTTGACCACTTCTGCAATTGATAGAAAATGGCAGGGCAGGCAAGCTAGACTAGAGGTGAGAAATTTCTTTCATTAATTTAAATAAATCCTAAGGCCACCCTGTGTTTGGAGGAAGGTCTCGCTCAAACATGCACTAAATTATGGTTCCATTGTTTATTGTTGATAAGGTTAGAATTTTTTGCTGCTGCTGCTGATGACACTGACTGAGCATGTCCAAAACAACAAAATGGCCAGTGGCTGCTGGAATCACATCAATATTTTGTTTTGATTCAACATTGCGAGAAAAGTTGAATTCCGTTCAATGTTGAAGTAAATTGACAATTTATTAGATACTTCCACGCAGGTCATTGATTTCAATTTTGCGAAGTAATTTTTATCATCAGGCAGTTCAAAAAAAGGAAGAACTTTTTTCCCCACAGGTCAATCGTAAAGGGTTACGGAAGGGAATGTGGTGAGCACTGAGCACTACAAGGAAATAATCTAGTTTAGTGTGGGAAATTGCTCCATAATATTAGAATGTTAAGATTTAAAAGATTAAGAATCGTCAAGATGCACTTTCCCATCTCTTCCTTCCTTATGACAATTCACACTGCACTGC
Source organism: Thalassaphorura encarpata (assembly GCA_009869925.1). NCBI lineage: Eukaryota > Metazoa > Arthropoda > Collembola > Poduromorpha > Onychiuridae > Thalassaphorura > Thalassaphorura encarpata. The sequence continues at coordinate 16,896 of WJEZ01000592.1, forward strand.
AACAAGTGCACCTGGTGTGAACCGATTACGTAATTTAATAATTACTTTCAGTAATAGTCATTTGTATTTATGAATGAGCATGGAGAATGGAAAAATAATTTTCTGGGTAAACTAGTGCACGTAGCAGGTTAATAAAAACGCATTTCAGTCAAAAACTACAGAAATTTCAAATGTATGCCAAGATCAGTCGATAAAAGTGAAAAACCATATCAAATCAAGTCAACCTTAAATGAAATCAAAAACCATATTTCCCTTCAACCCCATCTCGTCAGGTTCACACCGCAAATGCAAATGAAAAATGTAACATTGTTATGAAGCTTTGTCTCGTAACAACCATTTCCAATTCCTGTCCTTGCATGCAATGATGATTACCGGTACTACTCGCTCAGACAGAATTGTCACCATCGATATAAAAAACCGGCAATAAATTTGCACTATACTATTTTACAATGAAGTTGTACTTTGCTTTGATTTGAGGAAGCAGTAGTAAGATCAACATGCCAAAAACATGCTATAATGTTTTCCATCCGGATTTTCACTTTTAATTTGCAAAATCATAGCAACTGGTCTATTTTCCATTATCTGGACAGATATAAATTTCTTCCGCGTCAGATGTCAACCCGAGGATATGACCCATTCATCATATCCGGCAAGAAATTACCAATACGATATGCATAATGCAACTTTGAATTGCATGAATTCTGATTGCAGTTGGACATGACGAGACGTGTGCAGTGTAATAAAAATTCCAAGCGCATTACTTGTTAGTTCTTAGTGACATGGATGACAGATGCATTATTTTGTTCATGTCACGATCAATATTTGTATGAAAGATGTAGTATGTAGTAATGTCTAGCCTAGCGTGTTATCCTAATATGTATTTGCCATGTGTGAATATATTAAGTGCTAATGCTCAGGGATAACATTTCATGACTCGAATTTGAATTAATCTGTCCGGTTCGAGTCGGATCAAGATCAAATTAAACTCGCTTATCATTTGCCATAACACAAGCAAGGTAAATTCTTAGCCTAAGCCAAGCAAGCCTCTTAAGGATTTGAAGGCTTGGCTCCTTAAAAACTCAGGGATTTAATAAATTGAACCTCAATCCTACGTTTTCACACCAAAAAGAAGAGGTATGAAATTTATGTTCATGCATTGACAAAGGTAAAGTAGCAGCAGTGAAGTGCAAAAATGCAAAAATTATTTGTGAGCTGATTTAGTGCTTTTGCTTTGCCAAAACTTTCTCATTTTGGAATTCATGCAAATGCACTTCTCATTCTCTTCAAGATTTAAACACACAATTAGTTAATTAAAAAATACAGTACAAGTACAAGCACAGGATTCACAGTCCAATGCCTTGATGGCTCCAGGCATCAATCCATTGCATTCAAAGACTTAGACCGACTCTTGACTTATTGACAAAAATTTAATGCAAATCATTCACACACAATTACTCCATTGTGTGTATCATGCCCATATTTCATTCACATTCAATTCAAAATTGAACTCAATCCTTTCAATTTCACTAGGACGGGACGGCTCATTCATATTGTAACGTATTAATTAAAAATTTGGAGTTGAAAATAAAAATGGAGCATGGCATGGCTTGGGAGGTAATAGTAAATCTAATTTCCAATAGTCACCCTGACGTGAGTCGAACATTACACAACTTAATTAGGTCCGTTTGACTCTGAACAATGGGCACTGACATTCACCTGCCTTCATTGTTCTTTTTTTCTGTCTATTCTTTCAGGTGTTGTGACGATGATTGGGCTTAATCTCCTCCTTTTCCTCATCGTCTACGTCTTGACCTCGAGGGCAGTAGCAAATGGAGCCACACTCTCGTCAATTCATCCAAATATATTTGTAAACTTTTCTTCTCCACACACTGCTGCCAAAAATGTAAAAGTGTCTCTTAAATTACCATCAGAGACTGGGATGGTGACTCAAGAACATGAACCTTTGGCTTTAATTCCAAATTATTACAGTAAAGGAAGGGCCAAAGCGATGACTATGACGTTGAATAATTCTCCAGAAGAAGATTCCGCGGCAGAAGTAACGGATCGAGATCCGATCAGGATCAGAGCAGAATTTTCCAATGCAGAAAGAATTGATGCAGTTTCTATTGAACCTCTTACTCAAAGTTCTACTCCTACTCCTACTGCCGCGATTTCTGGAGAAATGGATTACAGATCTAGTGAAGATGTCAATTTTTGGATTCCACCTTCGAATACAGATGATTTCAAAAATGATTCAATAGTACCAATTGAGGATAATCCTCTGGCTTCAAATTACTCTAATGATTTTCCAGATTATTCTGATGGAAATGATTCTGAGAACGTGGCTGAGACAGAGGATGATCATAATCGATACTTTGTCAAAGTTAAGCAAACAAAGCCAAGGGATGCTTTTGTAGGCCTTGGATTTTCATCTGGCCTTGTTCATCAATCCATTGAGCCTCAAATTTTAATCACAGCCGCTGACGCACTTCCATTGGCCGCCCTTTCTTACAAATTAGCAGGGCCAAAACCTCCAGACACTTTTAAAAATCCCGTAGATGACAAATTGGGCTCAGTTGTGAATTTTATAAACTTTAACCCTAAAGAATCAACTGAAATAGCCGTGGAAGCAGATAAAGAATTAATTGCACCTACCATGGTGGGCGCCAATGGCCCTGCTGCGAGTATAATTGCAGATGTGACAAATAAATATGGCTCCACAGACGCAACGAGTATTCCTGGAATGGCTGGGATTGATTATCCAATTCTGGGTGAAGTCCCAATTACAGGATTTGATTGTCAGAAACAACGTTATAAAGGATTCTTTGCAGATGTCGAAACAAAATGCCAGGTAATTGCACTTGCAATAAATTGCGAATTTCTTAATTAAGACCGTCTTGTCTGATTTTCCAGGCCTGGCACTACTGTGATTTTACAGACGGGCATTCTACCTTCCTGTGTCCAAATGGAACACTTTTCTCTCAAGTNCTAACGTGTGATTGGTGGTTTAACGTTGATTGTCGCCAAGCTCAACAACTCTACGTTTTAAACGAGAGGTTGTACAGGTACATAAAAGCTCCTAAACCCTCATTTCCAGAAGATTACCATGGCCCTTCAGTTGATGACTGGCTGCTGGAACAATTGAATTTGGGCCTTCTTCCCAAAATGAAGAAGATAGTAAAAGATAAAATAGTGATTCAACAGAGCAATTAGCGATTGAGGACTGTTGTCAAAATTGTACACAGTAATTATTAGTCATGTAAATAGTAGGCTACTCGTACTGTTATTCAATTAATTTGTGTATCCCACATGTGTCTCATTTGTGTACAAGTTTTTATATTATTATTAAATCACATTTTATTAAATCAACAAGTTTTTACGATGGAATGAAATGCAAAAAAGCGAATAGCCAAGTTCCACCAGACCCGGGTCTTAATGAAGGTCCGTCCTTGTATCTGACTTCATTTTTTATCTTTTATAAAGAAATTCATATTTCATGGAAGCCGTCAGGCTCAGAAACGAAGAATTTATAAACGAATTTAGTTAAATAATACACCCAATAACTGACTTATCGTGTTTCAACTTTATTTGCTCTGGGCTAGATCAATATATTTTAAAATTCACTGGCAAAATTAAAAACAGTAGTTAAAATTGCTCGCGTTGAGTACAAGCATTGCAACGCTTGGTCGACTCAAATGGGAAGAAAGTAAAAGGACGAACACTCTCACTCTCTTTACCACAACGTGAAGAGAACAAGCATTGCAACGCTTGGTCGACTCAAATGGGAAGAAAGTAAAAGGACGAACACTCTCACTCTCTTTACCACAACGTGAATTAGTACAAGGAGTTTGCCAAAAGGTGTGCAACTTGAGAATGGAGAGGTCGCCAAATGCGATTTACGATTTACCACTATTACCACTGCCAGAAATTGGCAGATCCATAATATTCACTTCTGCTCCTCCTTCGATTTCTTAAGTGTTGTCAACAGTATCAAGTTCAGGCTTCATTTAACGAACTATAGATCAAAACCAAATAAACTCCGAGTAAAGAATAGCTGTCATATTGTTCTTTACTCTTAGCAAATAAACTAGTAGCTAAAAATATTTCTTGGGAAATTCAGTATTATGAAAATATATTAAAACTAGTAGTTATCCAATAATAATCGTTACTTCTAGCAGAAATTAAGTTAATGATCTGAAATAATTCATATTCACTTCGTTAAAACTCATGAAATGGGCAATCCGCACTGTACGCCACAACTTGAGCAATTGTCTTAAAATTAAGGAAATGAATATTCCAAATTTGTAAGAAGCAAAACTAATTTCAAGCCAAGTTTCAATGAAAATTTGCAACAAAAAAAACTGGACATTTCTCCAATGAGTAAACAAATAATTATTCTAAATTATTGAAATTGCAGAGCAGTGTCATGTTACTAACAACTTTTTTTTGTCGACAACACTCAGATTTTAATGAGGTATCATCTATTACTCGGGCTTTTGACTTGTCCTCTTTTCAATTATAGCTCACGTAACATAATGCTCTGATTGAAAACACTTTTGACAAATGAGGGATGGATAATTCATGTAGATTTTTGGTCTGGTGAATTGCATATGACTGTGGAGTTGAGTTGAGTGCAGTGGATTGCAAATGCAATGCAATGCCAAGGGCACCTTGAGATTCTTCTTCGTTCCTGCCTCCCCTAACGCAGGACACATTCACTTTCTGCTTAAGCTTAACCCTTTCCTCTCCTTTTGCCAAAACACCAAATCAACTCTTCCACACAACACACATACAGATTTACATTTAACCCTTTTTTACAATCCTTCTTGACTTGCCTGACTACAACTACTAGTGCGGGCAAAGAGATGATAAACATTGGGACCTGCAAAACATCAACATAAACAAGTAAACATGTCACGTACGTATACGCAGTACAGGCAAAGGCACTAGCCCAGCGTAAGCGTAATCGTCCAGATTTGCGTACAGACAGATAAAATAAAATTGAAACTGATTGACTGGATCATGGACAATACCAATTTTGAATGTCACAGGTTAAATTTTCTTTGAAGGCTAGCAAAGAACTTGCCTTGTCGATTTTTTGCACTACACTTGTTCATTGTTCACTCCTAAACAAGTCACAAATTCTAAAACCTTTTAACATGCCCATTTAGGTGTAGTAAAAAAGTTTTATTACAGCCAACCATTAATAAACAGAGGAAAAGAAACGAGTATGCGCAGCATATGCAAAATTAGTGTGTTTTGTGAATTTGACCGCTTCAAGGTTAAAAGGACAGAATAGAGCAAAACAAATTTTTCACACCTTTTTGTTTTCAAATTGCATCTCAATGCTAATTATCACACAATTAAATCTAACATGGTCTAATGAATCAGAGGAAAGACATTGGCTACAGGGTTGACTGAAAATCGAAGGCTTGACTTGGCCCAATGTCATCCAAATATTACTTTCCCCAAGAATATAGATTTCGGGACTCTATTTTGATAACCAAGTACTGTCGACAGATAAACTACGCAGTTATCATAAAAATAAATTCAGGCAATTCCAGTTCCAGTGCCTGGAGCTGATACTTTGTTTCATTCATTCCTGACATTTTCTATCTCCTGCCTTGAGTCTTGGCTTAGGTCAGGAATATCGATTTTGACTTGGTGTACCCGTCCGTACCCACCCACAAGGAAGGAAGAACTGAACAGGAACAGCAGTCTTTTTCCTACCCTAACAAGGAAAATCTTAAAAGTGAACGAGTAGAGAATTTACTCTGGAGAGTTGGCTCCGCGCGCACGATACGCCACGCTTCTACGATGTTGGTGAAAATTCGGTGATTCGGAGACCAGGGCCATCGATTCCCCAAGAAAGAATTCCCCTTCCAAGTTCAAGTTCAAACTTTTGTTTTCATTTCAAGTTGGCCCAGGCCCAAAAACTAGGAAAGGACCAAGAAAATTGGGGATATGGAGATTATGTCTTGTGTGTTCTGTTTTAGCTCTGCCTGTTAGAAATCGATTTCCACTTCATTTTCATCCTCTTGGTGAAAATATGTTCAAGCCCAGGTTTTCCTTGAATTTTCCCTTTCGTTTTAATGAAATTGAAAGTGAGGACTGGAGGTTTCCATTTGTTAATGAGGAAGAAATATCCCTTAGGAATTTAAATCGCTTAAAACTTTATACGAATGCATGTTCATTTGATCCTGGAAATTCAGGAATCCATTTCAATCAACTCAACTGTAACGACAATTTAAAACTGAGAATTTCTAGATTTCGAAATCTAAGGGAAATCCCATCCAATCTATCCCACTGGAAAACTAGTTCAGATTTAGATTTTTTAGAGGAAGTTTCCCATTATGGTCGGCTATTCCTTTTATGACTTTCCTTGTCTGTATTTCACAGCAGAAGATTATTTATGACTGTTTTTAACGCTAGTGCATTACAGCAATGCAATTTACTATTTTTTGCTCTTGACATTGACTTGCTAACACAGTCTGGTCTTTGCATTCCACGTTTTTGCCTAGCTGGTAAATCACGTCCTATCGTTAGGGAGGCGTGGTCCTGACTTTCCCTGCTAATTATTCGGTATTACTGGAAAATTCTGGATATGACATAAGCAGCATTTTATTTTGATGCAATTTTAGCACACTTAAATGTATACAAGTGAAAAAACAAATGCAGAACCGGCCGGCATCTACAGAATCATAAAGAATTTTTACACAACCCTTAAATGATTTGAACAAAAGCTCACCATGTAGTGTTTACACCTCCTCCTACATAGACATACTCGTTACGGGCGGCTCACCGCGAAAGTCATTAATTTCAGCAAGAGAGTCACCTTGAATACTTGTTATGGTCCGAGAAGTTCCACGGCTTGGCTTGGCTCTACCAGATAGATATAGAATAGAATTTTATGTTCATGCTATGCATATGCAATAATGATCTGATCTCTTGTTTTTCCCATTGCAAAACTTGATCCACGATTCACGATTCACACTCACTCCTACTTTCATTTGGTACGTACGTCCGATAGGATCATCCGAGAGATGAAAATTATTTTACGATGCATCGGCTCGCCTCGTTGATTTTTTGCTCTTGTTACATTTCCTTTGTTCCATCCTCGTCTTTTTGAATGAAATGAAATGAAATGGGTTAGGTTAGATAGGATGGGAATGCGAATCCCGTCGTGCGATGCGGTGGGCAAGGCTAGGCTAGGCAAGCCAAGCCAAGCCCCAGGAATTTTGCATTTGCATTTGCAGGATGCAAATTCTAATTCTGACAGATGAGCGAGCGAGCTCCAGTTCATCTTTCATGTCAGGATAAAAAAGTGCTGCTATGCTCTAGGCTATAGCCAAGCCCTATTTAACAATGCAATCAGAGTCAATGCCAAGCCAGAGCCATCCTCTATGCATTGTAGAATTTGTAACTTTAGATCATAATCCGAATTGATTTATGGGACTCTTTGAAGTTTAGCCTCAGGGTTGCAAAAACTACTCCCGACACGACCAGCCCAGGTATGCCGCAACTAATTAAATAGAAACACACAGGACACAGGATTTTAATGCAGATTCCTGGATAAATGAATCTCAAAATCAGCTCTCAATTCGAAACAGATTGACACTCAAATATTTATTATCCCATTTACTTAACGAGTTGATCTTACGTACTCCTTCACTCTATACACTTAAAAAGTAAGCTAGCTGTAGGAGTTAAGCGTGTGAATTGAATGACTCACAAAAAACCAAAGTGTTTTCCAATACGTCTTACTTAAAAAGTCAAGTAGAGTGGATCGAGAGCAATTCGTTAGTTAATCTATGTACTCTACCGACTGTTGATCAACTCCATAGCATTGCGTCACGTTACGTTGGCTTAATGTCACGAATTTAACTCTAAATTGACAACAAACAGATTTCAAAATACGTTAATACATTGATTTAGCCTTAATCTAAACATAAGACCTTGACGTTAGAATTTGAAGACAATTCTAAATTCTTAGGTGGTCCTAATACAAATCGCTCGTGCTAAGCTAAGCTGACCTGACCTGTGTTTTCCGTATCCGTCCCACTGCAAAAATACAATACATGATATTCGCAATTCGCACTCGGCAGTTTTAAAAGTAGATCGGTAGTAATAGTTACAAATGGCAGTACACGTCCTCAACATTATTGTACAGCCGACTTTAACTTACGCAGTAAGGTGCAAGAACAACACAGAGAATCAACTAATGTAACTCATACTCAATTTTAGACACAGGCAGGGATTTGTAATCTCTAACGTAAGTCTAATTCCAAATTTACGTCCTACTAATAAGACTAGGGAATTAACACAAGGGTTTTAATATATATGTACGCATTCCACCACAATTACATATGTATATAAGCCAAAGCCAATAATAATTATGCAGAAAATTCCAAGAGAGTTTTACGATTGCGTTAAATGTGCAATTTACAAATAACCTCCCTCTTAGGTAGGACAAATTGCACAAAACTGTGTATAAATCTTTGTAAGAGCAAACTTCATGATCCATCTGATCAATCTATTTTTTTTGTAGTGATTTTGACTTTTTCTAAAATTTTATCTTGTACTAAAGCTACTGACACGAATAAATTTTACCCACTCTGGAAATAGAGTATTTTTTCTTACTACTACTACCTATTCGTATTTCA
>WJEZ01000593.1:0-25541 GCA_009869925.1 Thalassaphorura encarpata
TCAAAAAATATTGAATACCAACTCGTAAAAATGAAAAATATTTTTCTCTTCCTTGGAATTATACTATTCATCGGTACACTGGCAGGTAACTATTACAAACTAAAATTCAAATTCAAAATTTTCATTATTCAAGTTAATCCAACCTTTTTAAAAATTTGAAATCTATCAAACATTGTATTGTTCTATTTTTTCAAGTTGTTGAAGCAGGAACCGTGGCGAGTCGTTGTGATTGTGATTATCATCCAGGCGGTTGTAGGATTTCACGCCCAGCAGAAGATGGTTGGAAATGTAGGTGCCGATATGTTGGTTTTTGGACTTGCCACGGAAGCCAAATTCATTGTGATAGCTGGGAAACTTGTCCAGGAAATTGTTACTCGGCTTCTTGTTGTCAGCGTGGTGGAGGTGATTGTGGAGGATACTGAGAACAGCCAAGATTAAAAAATTTACTAGCTAATTTAAAATATGTACGTATATGCTAAATTAAATAATCTACTATTTTTTCCAATCTAATTTTTTGTTCATTAAAATTTCTATCTTGACTGGTTTAACTGACTGGTTGTTGTATGAAGTCATTCATTTGTGAATAAAACGTTAGCAACTCAAATTAGATCGAAACGTCGGACACAGGTACAATTCCAAATTTTTCTCAACCAACCAACATTCTTAAAAATTAATGTAATTAATAGGACAATTTCGAGAATAAGCCTGTGAAGATGGAAATTTCCAAAACTGTGAGTACATATGACCTTTTGCATCTTCTCCACTACACATAAGATCAAACGGTTTGGAGTGGAAGTCAATTTACTTTTCAAATGTTTGGAAGATATTCTGACAATGCAAAACCACAGCTCAAGTCATTTCCACTACACCGGACTAACCGATTGAAAATATCGCAGCTGCTCAACTATCTCCGACCTTCTAAACAAATTGAATCGATTCAACTGAATAATATCAAGTTGACCTTTGACATTCTGTCTAGTTCTGACCAATTATTAGTTTTACCTAAATTAAAAAAGTTTAAAATACACCTTAAACCAACTCGAGATACTGAAACAAATGCAGACAAACATGAACCTGCTGCAATTCCATTGAATCAAATCCTATTTTTTACTCTGACTGAAGGGGAGGAGCTAGACATAACTAAATTATTTGTGCAAAAAATTAATATTAGCTACGCGTATGGATTCTTTACTGTATTTTCCCTACAACATTCGCCAGACACAGAATTAACAATGGGAGATCAAATGAATTCCGAAATTCAAACCAAGATATTATTAACTTATATTCAGAAATCTGAATTTCCCATTAAAAAATTTACATGCAACAATTGCATTTGGAATAATGATTATTCCATATCTCTTTCATTACTAACTGCTCTAGAGGTTCAAAAACTGAGCCCACATAGCCTCAACTTTTCTAATTTACTCAATGGATCATACCAGTCTCTGAAAGAAATAAAATTCATTCATATCGCTAAATGCCCTGATGACGATCAAATGTTGAAACTTGATCAATTTCCGATGAGTATTGAGAGGGCAGCATTTGTTCATTTTAACATAATATCCGACGATCAATTCCCCATGCTGACGAATATAAAACAAATTGTATTTTCACACTGTGTTATACAAGAGAATGTTATTGAAAATATTTGTAACATTTTTCCCAATATGACTCATTTTGGAATTTCAAGTTCTACTTTAAATTGTCATCCTTTGATTTATAGGCTGATGAATAAATGTGAAAAATTACAAGTGCTATATATTGGGATGTGCAATGATACTGAAGGCGAGTTTTGGAATGTACATCAACAACTGTACAATCAAACCCAACACTTATTTACAGGATTTGGTTGGAGTCATAAAGTTTTTGATTTTGTGTTAAAAATTGTCGATGGAATTTGGACAAGGGCACCTGGGATTAAATACAATTTTGATCATCTAGACAGACCATCAAATTATTCATGGATTCCTGCGATTGAATTTAAATACGATTTGCTAAACTTTTGTCCGCGTCCGGTTAATTATTATACTCCTGAGTGAATGCCATCTGTTCGTGTCACTCAATTTGTATTTTAATAAAATTAAATGTGTAAAATTTAATCTCGACTTAATAAAAAAATTTTGACCAGATGTGACTTAATTTTTAATCTGGCCTAGCTTTTAACAAGGCATATTTGTACATTCAGAACCTTGGTAGATTCAGCCTGGACGGACAACATCGTTAGTAATAATAAGTTTAAAATGTTACTAAAACCACGTACATTGTTTTGCTTACTGTTCTTTGGAACTTTTTTCGTCCTGTCCCTTCCAGCTGTTTTAGATGAAGAAGACCAAGAAAGTGAGGAGGTAAATTATTCAATTTTTTTAAACGTTTTTATTTTAAAAATTATTTTGTATTGTATTGACTTAAAAACAGGAGACACATCGACAATTTCCACACAAATCATCTGATCATGTCAAGGTAGACGTCCCAAGTGACGTGTTTAAAGTTTATATTGGTGATGGGAATAATCGAGCAGGAAAACAGGAAAAGGTATAATTTGTTTTGCGCATTAGATTCATGATAAAATAATTAGATTAATGTGATTGATTAAAATTTATAGAAAATCGACAAAAAACCTGATAAATCCAAAAGTCTTCCTTCGAATTTAACTGATCCATTTAACACTATCCTTCGGTTGCTGGTAAATTGTTTGAATGAAAATTGAGTCTATTTAAGAATGAGAATATTTGTTCTGAAATTCCGCGCTATGTTTATATAGGAAAACTTACGATCTGATGTACAAGGTCTAGCAGAGAAAATCGAACTGTGTTCACCTCAGATAATGCCAAACAAGGTGATAGCGGTTCAATACATAAAATTTTAACAAAATAAGGTAGTTAATTCATCCGATGTTTATTTGTATTTCAGCGGATTCTAATCAATAATAAAACAAATCTGGTGGACTCAATTCAAAACTTTTCTGGACTTACTACAGACACACAAAATATTTTGAAAACTCCATCGAAAAATTCCAGTATGGATAGCGAAGATTAGTGATTTAAATAAATTGTTAAGATTCCTTAACTTATAATGTCAAAGACCACCTTGAATCAAATATACAAAAAACGAGAAAGTTATATTTTTAGTATAATTTAGCAAAATTCATCCCCGAGTTCTTTCTACATTGTAACGTAAAAATTTGGACTGGAATTCATGTTGTGCTTTCTTACATAGACATGAAAATCCAGGCAATCTGATAGTTTGATAAAAATGCTTAAAAAAACATTTGATATAATTAAATTTTTACATACCCATTATTACTACAAATTGTGATTCTTAGCTTCATGTTGTTTCCTAGCTCTATTTGTTGAAAATAATTTGCCACATTGTCCACACATGTATGGTTTATCTCCACTATGCACTTTTGAATGTTCATTCAAACCACTCTTTCGGTTAAATCCTTTTCCGCAAAGTTCACAAATTAATAAACTTAGAACAGCATGAACTCTTTTTTCATGGTAATTTAAATATTTGAGAGCTTTGAACGTACGGGGGCATTTTGAACAAGCAAATGGTTTAAATTTTCCTTCAGCTTCCGACTCATTTTGATGTTCCGTTTTGAAATGATTAATCAAGTCTTTAGATCTTAAGAATATTTGTTTGCATATGCCACATGACTGTGGTAATCTTGGGTTGGGTTTGGTTATTGGTGGAGGTAGTGCAGGTGTCAAGGGTATGTCAATGTCATGGTCTGTTTTGACCTTTTCTTCATCTCTGTCATGATTTTCAAAATTAGAAGATAGAAGGTCAAGTCTACTAACACTATCGTCTTCCGTTGGGAAGGCTAAAGGCTGCGACGCGGGAAGGCTGAATTTTTTACGACGTGGTCTTAAAATTAATTAAATTTAATTGAAAACTGATTAAGGCCACACAATTAAAGCGTCAAACATAGGTTAAGGGTGATCCGGGAAACCCACTGCCTGGCCACGAAAACTAAATTTGCTTGTGCAAACGAACAATCGTGAACCGGGCCGGTTCAATAGGTACGTAACTTATCAAGGCAAAAATTCAAGCCCGAACTAACGAAGTGAATAATATTTTTCGGTGGCCGACGTCTTGAAACAAAATGGAAGGAGATCACAGCAATCAGGAAGCCAATAATGAGAATACAAGCCAACATCAAGAACTAATCAGGGAGAAACTCAGAGCATTCCGAAAAAGGGGCGTAGAAGATGATGGGGGCGAGTACTTCCAGACTCCAAAGAAATCTAAAGAGGGTGATGTCAGCAACTTATCTGATGTGGATTTTGGTGACGCAAGGGATGACATGGAGCCTGAGGTTACTTTGAAGTATTTATTGGCACAAATTCAGAAAAATCATGCTGAGGTCATGGAAAAAATGAATAGCGACAAAAGAAAAGCAGATGAGCGGGTTGTAGCACTGGAGAAGGTAGTTGATGGCCATGAAATTGCCTTAAAGAAACTTACGGCTACAGTCAATAGACTAGAAATGCAATTAAGAAGTCGCAACATCGTAGTTTCCAACTTAAAAGAATGGTCAACGGAGGGAAAAAATCGTGAACTAGAGAAAGAGTTAGACTTTATTTTCCACTCCAAAATGGGCATTCCAGAAAATATTCGTGTCGAATCTGCCAAAAGGAAAGACGAAAAGTTCCAAAGAAACAGACCGAGACGAATAATAGTGAAAATGAGAGAAGAAACGCATTGTGACCTCATTCTGCGTAATAAACACATGTTAGCAAAGGAGAATATCCCACTTTACATCGACCGTGACTTTCCGCCCGGGGTACAAGAAGAAACGTGACTTCATTCGAATCAAAGGGGGGGAACTTAGGAAAAAGGGCCACAGAGTGAAGCTTATGGGAACTAAAATAAACATTGACGGAAAAGTTTTTGAACGAAAGAATGGCAAATTATCCCCATGTGGCACCTTTTCTTCTTCTTCCTCTACTACTCCTTTTTCCCTCATGGACCAAAAGAAGGTCTCTAGAACTCAGGATGGAAGAGTGGAAGGTATTCAAGACCAGGACCAGGACCAGGATGGAGCTGAAGAGATGGAATGAGACAATTCACAACACAAAACTCAAAAGAAAAATTACAATTTTGTAAAATCTAGACAAAAAATAAGGACAGGTTCGTTATTATTTTGGAATATACAAGGTTTCTCTAATTTTTTATCTTTAGACAATGAATCAATTTTTGAAATTAGAAAGTACGATGTAATTCTTATTACAGAATCTTGGTTAACGAGTGAAAATGTTCCTTTGGGTAATCTACAAGGGTATGGGGCCAAATCGAGTGTGGCAACAAAAGAATTTTCGTTTGGCAGAGCTAGTGGTGGACTAGTTACTCTATTTAATGAAGATATTTTTGAGTCATGTGATATTGTTGACTCCAGCTCGATTTGGCTTTTTGTCTCATTGAAGTCCAAATATTCGAATCAACGTTTAATTATTGGAAATGTGTATACAAATCGTGGGTGTGATATGACAGTTGCTACAGAATGTTTGAGTATACTGCTAGAAGAACTAAAGTTTAAGTATGGTGACGCAAAAATTATTATAGGGGGAGATTTTAACGCACGAGTTGGACAACTACAAGGTCTCGATCCAAAGAATTTTGGTTGTGACAGTTTGGCATCCGTTAGACGAACGCGTGATATGACACAAGAAAAGCGAGGGGTGGATTTGTTGAATTCCATGACAGAAAATGGATTTTTGCTATTAAATGGTAGAACTACTTCCGATATGGAAGGTAATTTTACGAGGATATCCACAAAGGGTAGCTCAGTGATTGACTTGGTTTTCTGTAACACTTGCGCATTGTCAATAATTGCTGATTTTGAAGTATTGAGTATGGTAGGCTCTGATCATGAGGCATGCGCATTGTCAATCTGGGCACCTGAATGGTCAAACCCGTCTAGGCGACCAAAGCGTAAAAACTTATACAAACGCAAAGTATGGGGTTATCCAGACGTAAACAAAATTGAACAAACACTAAAAGACATTGAACTGACGACAACGGACATTAACGTAACACAAAAACTATTGACAGAAACAGCTGGCAAACTCTGCATAGCAACGATTTCAAAAACAAGAACAGGTGACAAACCATGGTTTGACGAAGAATGCCGTCAAAGAAAAGCTAGCATAAAATCTGCCAAACTAACTTGCACTAGAGAGGGTTTCACTGAGGCGAATGTAAATCTTTTTGTCAAAACCAAGGCAGAATTTAAATCCTTGACCAGAGCGAAGAAGAAGGAATACTGGAGAGACATTCGTCTGCAGTTAGGGAACACTAAAAACTCCTCACAATTCTGGAAGATAGTTGCCTCACTAAATTATTCCAATAAGGTGAGAACCGAAGTGCCTCTGGAAACGTGGGAATCGTTTTATAAAGATATAATGCCAAATCGCATTATTGATCCAGTTTCTTTCTATGACGCTCGTAATGAGTATCTGGATAGACAATTCGACTTTGAAGAATTGGAAGTGGTTATAGTGAAGCTAAAAAATGGAAAAGCCACAGGTGTAGACGGCATTCCAAATGAATTCTTCAAAATTTTAACCATAGAGTGGAAACAGTTAATATTAGGTATGTTTAATAAGATTTTGGAGGAAGAGAAAGTACCTTTTGACTGGAACAATCTGGTGACAATTGAATTGTACAAAAAAGGTGACCAATCAGATCCAAAAAATTATAGAGGTCTGAGCATGGCCAGTAACGTCTTGAAGTTATTTACTCACTTGTTATGCAATAGATTGACTGCGTGGGTAGAAGATACTGGAATTCTTCCTGAAGAGCAAGCAGGTTTTAGAAAAGGTCGGGGTTGTGATGACCAAATATACACATTGTCTGCGGTAATTCACCGCCATCTCAGTCAAGGTAGAAAGGTCTATGCGGCCTTTGTAGATTTCGAAAGGGCATTTGATTCTCTGGATCACAGTCTGTTGTGGAGGAAGTTGAACTCTCTTGGAATAAGTTCAAAATATGTACGAATTTTTAGAGCCATTTATGAATCTGCCAAAATGAGAGTAAGAACGGCAATGGGAAGTACAGGAGAGATAGACGTTACGTTAGGTGTTCTTCAAGGAGAAATTTTAAGTCCTTTGCTGTTCTGTTTGTTCATCAGTGACATGACTGACTTTTTCAAAGCCGCTGGAATTCGAGGCATAAGTGTGTCACACATTGTAGAAATTCTGATGCTATTATATGCGGACGATTTAGTTCTCCTGGCTGACTCTCCTGGAGGACTAAGACAGAAATTATCGACCCTAGAGTCGTACGCAAATCTGAACAAGATGAAAGTAAACATTAGCAAGACAAAGGTAATGATTTTTCGGAGAAGTGGTATTTCACCGAAATCAACTTTTCCATACAAAGGTGTTCCTCTAGAAGTGGTGAATTCGTATGTATACCTGGGCACACTTTTTTCATCATCTGGTATTTTCAAAAAGGCAGCAGAGAATTTTTGTATCAAAGGAATGGCAAAGGTTGGAACAATTTGTGATATCCTCTCAAGGGGAAAATCAGACACATGGGATTCTAAGACCACTCTCCTAGACTCCATAGTAGTTCCAGTGAGCACATATGCCTGCCATATCTGGGGAATTAGGTATTTGGATCTGATTGAGAAAGTACAGCTCAGGTTTTTCAAAAGGACCTTACGACTGCCGTTCTGCACACCAGGTTATATGATTAGATGTGAAACTGGACGCACTAGAATTGCAACAATCATTTTTAAGGCTGCTATAGCCTTTTTAGTGAAAACACTCAAGATGTCGGATGAGAGACTTCCAAAAATATGTCTTGTGGAACAATTTCGGTTAGCTAATACGGCCAACTGTAATTCAAATTTCAACTGGATGAAACAAGTAATGGAAATCGTCAGAGAATTAGGTTTTCCTGACAACTTGGCAGATTTGAGTTACGTGGAGAGGAATACAATAGTATTTCTAGAAAAGTTTCGGGAATCGTTATGCCTGAAGGATTTAATTAGCATTCGACAATCTTCGTTTGCAAGTAATTATCAGCTTTTGAAAAATGACATGTTTTGTGCAACGTACTTTGACTGGGCCCTCCCACTGGATAAAACTCGAGTAATAGCACAACTGCGTCTAATGGGTGATAAACGACAATCATTGGTGATTAAAGGATACCAATATAAATTTGACACTGACACCACATGCACGATTTGTAACATAGAAGAGGCAGACAACATTTATCATTTTTTTGTTCAATGTAAAGTCTTCGAGTACCTAAGGGAACATTTTCTGCGCAAATATAACATTAATACTTATGTAGGGAATAATTTTCAATCTTTTTTTCGCATTGACGATGTAGCTAAGTTGCATGATATTTATAATTTTACTGTGTCCGCCTTACGAGTTAGGGCGTTCTGCATGAATGAGTGAAAGTGCAAATGATTACTGTGAAATTATAAGAAACAGAAAATATGAAATCAAGACAATTAAGTGAACGCTACGTTATGGAATACTGATTAAATTAACTTTTATGATCATTTTAAAACTGTACTGTATGTGGGGCATGTGTGGGTTTTGTGTTGTGGGCANGAATACTGATTAAATTAACTTTTATGATCATTTTAAAACTGTACTGTATGTGGGGCATGTGTGGGTTTTGTGTTGTGGGCAATGCTTAAAAGACACAATAAAACCAAAATTTAGCTATTATCTATAAGACATTTATTTTCTGTATGCTTACAAAACAAAATACAAAGAACACTGCATATGTTAAATTTTACCCCATTTGGGTTCACCACAATCGCCTTGATCACGGTACTCTTCCCACTACCCCCCTTTCCTTGTACAATTACTCGTTTTACTTGTTCCTCTTTTTTCGTTAAAACAACATCTGGGCGGGGATATGCTTTATCAATCTCGCCATCATCCCTCTTTGCATCGCTAAGAAAGATACGAATTTCTGAAAAGTTGTATCTGTCGTACGCTTCATTCCAATTGTAGTTTAAATCTATTTCTCTAGTTCCAAGATCAACTTCTTGAACTGGACGATTAGGACTATTAGCGGCTGCAAGCATATATTCCTCACGTTCTAGTTCTTCTACAGCAGACTCACAAGGAACTATTTTATAAGATAAGAGCACCCAGACCCGACATATTTTTTTCTCGGCTCATTTGGGTCCCCTGACATGGAAAATGACGAAAAGTGTCTGGTAAAATCATAATCTTTTCAAATACAAATTTTTGAAATTTAGACCAAAAATTTTCCAATGGTCACCCCTTAGAAAGTTAAAAAATCATGGGTTAAATCTCATACCGATTTTTCTATTTTGCATTTCGAGGCATTTTTGTCGCCTACGGGCAAGGTATAGAAAAATATCAGATTTCATAAAATATGAGTAGTCCATCAAATTTCCACTGTTTTTCTGCAAATTTTGATACCTGGTTCGACCTGTTTGGTGATAGTTGATTTTTCATCAAGTACATGCAGGAGCATGGGTATGTGGTCAGAGGCCTGGTATTGAAAATCATGAAAAATCTTTCACCAAACATGTCGAACCAGGTATCAAAATTTGCAGAAAAATGGTGAATATTGTTGGGAGTACCAAGCTGTTCAACCATAGCTAGAAGTTCGCTACGTGATTTAAACCAATAGGCTTTAGTTCCTCGAATAGTCGCTCCATAATACATGATTCTATTGCTGAGAGATTTGTCTGCCGCCTAAGAGGAAGGAATGCACTTCCATATATAGAGAGGAAATGCGGTGGCCCTTGGTTACCAACGAGAATTGGGCCCATTTCAGAGTAAATTAAAAAATTAATTATGGATGAGGAAACCATACGCAAATGACTAAGAGTAAGGAATGCACTTCCATATATAGAGAGGAAATGCGGTGGCCCTTGGTTACCAACGAGAATTGGGCCCATTTCAGAGTAAAGTAAAAAATTAATTATGGATGAGGAAACCATACGTAAATGAAGTATAATTTAACTTTGAGCAACTTTTAAGACCAATTTTTCAGGCAACACCCCTTAAAATTGAAATTTTCAGCACTGAATTTTATTCATTAGAACGATTACCCGAATTTAGATTACATACGATACCGTTGACAATGACTGTTTTCGTGTTTTTGCTTGGTATGGTATGGTTAAACCCTTTGGCTCTCTCGTCCATTCTTTATAATAATGGTAAACTCTACTTATGGCGTATTCTCTAATTATACGTTTAATTAACTCTAAAATGTGACTACCGTAAAGCTTAGATTATACGCCGGGCTCCGAATAAACGCTGGATCTCGAATAAGCGCCGGGTCTCGGAGGGGTAAAAAATAGTTTAATCGAAGTTTTACAGTATCAATAAACTCAGCCGAGTACGTTGCAAAATGGTAATTGAAGAGACGGTGGGACATTTCTATGCATTTTCAACCATCTCATCCTCGCATTCGTAATTATAATTTTAGAGTCACCAGTCTTTGTTAATTCGCCGATCACACTTTCCGCTGTTTTTCAAATAAACATTACGTCAATGTTAATGGATAAAAATACCTAATCAATTCAAGCACCGGAATTAATTATTTACTCGTGAAATGAGCAGATTCCGTCCTAGAATTTCACTAATTATTTGCTCTGTATGCGAAACTATTTTTTTTATACTAATTCAACAAAATTCTTCGAATCGCAGCACTGAGTCACTCAAGTAGAAGCGTACAACTAATGCCTGCTTGGCCTGGTCTGCTTTGACCGCTCAGATGTCAAAATATTCAAATTCCTTAATTTTTCCCGCAAAACACCACTGGCAGTGGTGACCAAACAATGGATCAACAGTCTTTTCCTCTCTATATATAGCGCTGAATTCTTTACTCTTAGGTCTCATTGCCTGACCTGACTATAAAATTGAATCTCAGATTGGCTTCATGTCAAGTCAAGTTAACCCTGTCTCTTGCCTGGAAATTCCTGTGATTTCCGCATTTTAGCTTCGTAGTTGAGTGGAGTAATATTTAAAACTAAAACAAAGCGATACTATTCTAATGGGGTTAGTCATTCGTAAAGCGATATTTGTCATCCAATTTTCCATGTATTTATATGGGACAAAAAGATTCAGATTTAATCGCAATTGAGAGGTTAACTCTTGAGATTAATTAATTTCAAATAGAAGTGGAATGGGATAGCCTTGTCGTTTTTTGACTGACGATCGGAGACGACGTGGCTTGGATGTCATGATAACATCACTGCCAATTTGTATGACGCCTCATATCCATGCATTGGCTTTTGGTAGAATTATATCTGGATGTGCCAGTGGCAGTTGCTCGTTTGCGAATGATTGCAAAATGTAGGCAAGCAAAAGTACACGCTTGATAACCAAACACACCGTACGTACTATTACTATTAGAATTGTGTAGGATGATCTTTTTGATGTCATTCCTGGTCATAGTCAGTCGTGTGGGAATCATACATTCAGGTCTGGTGGTGATATCTTCTGTTTTTGTATGCTTACGCTTTGCAATGGGAGCTTTACCAGGCGGACATTATCTTCGACATTTTTTTTGTTGGAATTGTGTTTGTTGTTGTCTTTCTAAAAAGGACTTTCAAATGTGTGTGTGGTTTGTTAGGATGAGGTTGGTTGGTGCTAAGATTAAGTTACGTGGATGCAGAGAAAATCCCTAAGGTTGCCTTTTTGAATGATAATTGTACAAGTATTTACGAGGGGGTTTCCTTCCTCTTGATCCACTATTAGCCAGTGCGGACGGAGTATACCTCTCTTTGGACTTGTTGGAATACTGATGATGATGGTATAGGCAGTGTGACTCCAGTGTGGCGAGAGAATGAAAAGGAATGACTGAGTGATGGACTAAGTTTGAGTATGAATAATCAGTCTATGCGTCATCGTCACATCTCACATTTTGTACGACGAACCAGAATCGCGTAATGTGTTTTTAACCAGTTCTACCAGTTGTGTGTGTGAAGTGCTGGCTAGCTAGAGTCAAAGCCAAGCGTTTTACATTCATGCATCCATTCCATAATGTTGAAGGGTCGAGTTCTCGAGGGAAGCCTCTCTCTGTGTCTTCATTATTTATTAGGATGATATTAGAACCGACGTATACATAATATATAAGTAGCATTTACAATTACGATTAGCACTAGCATTAGCTTAGCTAGCTCGTCCTACTGGTACTGCGAATATTGGGAGCAAAGTATAGATAGAATATTCCAAACATGATGGCTGATTTCTTTCGTTCAAAGGGTGGGAGAATACACGAAGGATTTTGGAATAACTAATGAGTTATATTTTTAGATTGAATTGGCTAAATTCTTAAGAATAGCTGTAATAATAATTTTCTTGGGTAACTCATCTCTGCATGTAGGTTTTTGGCTCTTGCTACAATTTCAGTATCAGTTGTTGTCTTTGAATTGAGCTAATTGTTGATTCTGATTGTTTCAAATAGCTGGTTTTAGAATTTATCGTATTTTGTAGTTAGCATTCAATTTCTAGTTCATATTTAATTCTTCTATTTTTAATTTTCAGTTAAATTGTATGATTTTATGCTAATATAATATTATCCTACCGTTTCTATTTCTCGCTGTCCTACGTGACGCACAAGCAGACTAATGAGATAGTGAATAGTTAACAGTGGTCATCCCACAAACCCAAATGCGCGAACTTAAACTATGTATTAGCATGAGTTGCGTACGTACGTCTACTGTAAGCCAATGATAACGAACACAGTGCAATAATAACACTATACTACTGTCTGTCATACTATCATATTACGGATATCGGCCGGCGGATAAAAGAATTGCACCTAAGATATTAGACACCTAATTTGGTACTAGTAAGTACGATCTTTACATTAAATTGATTCCATGATTTGAATATGGATCCTATTCGGTGGATTTGTAGGATGGATGAATTAATTCTAGGTTGGGCTCAGGCTCAACTTGAGCAGT
This sequence comes from Thalassaphorura encarpata, assembly GCA_009869925.1. Lineage (NCBI taxonomy): Eukaryota > Metazoa > Arthropoda > Collembola > Poduromorpha > Onychiuridae > Thalassaphorura > Thalassaphorura encarpata. The sequence goes on from WJEZ01000593.1 coordinate 12,929, forward strand.
GGCCTTCAAATGCTAGCTTCTAAATGAGAATCAAGTTCTTTCACCTGTCCTGAACTGCGCGTTAGCTCACAACACCTTTCTATTGAACTTACCCCTTCTGCAGTGTGTAGAGTCATTTCTTCCTTGTGTATCAACCTACTACGACTACGACTACTTGTATGATATTTCTTTGTCAATATTGAAAGAATAAGAAAATGTATAGGCCGGCAGAGTCTAAACCGTATGGAATGGACTAGGACTAGACATTGACGTTACCTTACCTAAGCTTAGCCAGCCCACCTGTACTGATTGTTATGTGTTGCGTGTAAGAATGGAGACCTAACTCTAACTCTGGGTTTCCTCGCCTTCACATTCCAAGATGACGAAGTGTGGTAGGAATACAATAACTAAACTTTTGTACTATTATGTTAGCAGCGAGCGTAGACTGCTTTTCCATATAAATGTAATACGGATGGGTGTCGTGTCATTCATGCGTGCGTGCTCATGCATCTGCTTCTGCTTTACGTTGCCATTTGATTGAGGAAGTTTTAATCGTATGAAAAAAGGACGGAATTGAATGAAATGCAACTCAGCCGACTTACTTCCCCTACCCATTTAGTTTTGTAGGAGAACTCGTGAAGTTGGATTTCGTAGCTCATGGAATCGATCAAACGGTAAAAGTGAATAGAATAGGGTGCCAGACGGGGATTTCCTTCTTTCGGTAGAACTTATTTGCGTAAAAATCAGTCTAATTGTCACGGGGCAGTCACTTGTAATCAGGAATGGAAATGCAAAGACGGACGATTAATTTGATATTGATATATAAAATTAACAGATAGGAAGAATTCCTCCTTAGTTTCGTTTTTTCTTTTAGTAGTTTTTTACCCTAGCACAAGGTAGGAGCAATGGCTCAGGACATTTTCCCAGACACTCATGGCGTCTGGCATTGTATCCTTTTAATTAGAGATTTTGTGTAATTATTGTTTTCAAGGTATTAAATTCTTCTAATTGTATGTTTGGCTTGTTTAACCATCATGTCTCTTGATCTTTGGCATATCCTGATGATTATTTAGTTGTAGATCGAAGCTTGACCTGAATGTATAGTTAGTACATGGTAGGCAAAGGTTGAGTCAAATACTTAGTCATTCGTAGGAATGTATTGTAACTTAGTTTTAGTTGATCGTAGACTGGAAAAGGTGGTGCGCTTTTAATAATTGGTGAGACAGGTTCCTGCTGTCAGCCTCAGCCTCCGTTCTTTCTTGTAAGATGAAGCGAAGGTGATGGAGGCTTGGTGGCTAGTCTTGGTGACTGGTGAGGTAACCCTTGTGGACACACTGGCGCCATGAAATTTTTCCTTTAAGGTTGGGTAGAGTAACCAGCTTTAGCTTTATGACTGACCGACAATAAGGCTAAAGCTTTTAATAATACGAGAATTTCGATTCTTTCTTCTTTCCTGTGTAGAGGATGGGCCAAACTTGCTTGGATTTGGAATTGTTGTTATGCATCCATTATGTGTAGAGCAGGCTTGACTAGACTAGACCAAGAGGGGTCTCGGTCTTCTGGGTCTTGGCTTGGTGTTTGCTCATATAACCCTTTAAGATAAAGTATTGTTCCTTCTTTAGGAAAATACCTTGCCCCTGGGTTTAGTTGCGCTCTGTTATCACTGGGTTTGCCTTACGAACTAAACTCTGTACTACTTTTAATTCCGTAGAAAGGGTTGAGACCATTTTAAGAAATTTTCATTCGTTTTCAAAATAGAATGCATCCTTTTCTGCTTCCAAAACCACTAGGAAGTGAGGATTAGGTTAACTTAATTCTGTATTTCATACTAAGACCTATGACAAAAGAATATTTTACAAGACACGATGACACTTCTTTATCTTATACCTTCACTTGATGCTTCAAATTTTCTTTAACAATGCTGCCAAAAATAGATCTGTACTCCTATGTCATAAAAATCAAAGGATATTATTTGACCAGGCACCGAAAATTTTCAGAATTTTCTAAATAAATTCCTATTCTTCTTTACGACATACGGAACGAAGTGCGGATTTATTGATAATATAATTAGATGGTCATGGAGAGATGAGGATGGAAGGCGAGTCGGGGAAGATTATTTGTTTGTGGTCATTTTTGGCTCTCATGAATTATGCATTGTTTAACTTACTTTAATCGTTACTCGTAGTTTGATGGTGGTGGATATGGACGGGCATATGGTTTCTTATTGATTTAATGAACCGAGTCTAGTGTTATGGTAAATGTCTCACGACACAATGAAAAAATGCGTTGTTAATTCAGAAGTCAGAGTCTGCTCTGACTCCCCATTCGCTGTGTGAACATGAACAAATAATGCAATACAATATGCCTCGCCTCACCATATTGAAAAGATTTTTAGCAAAGTTATTTCCCCTAAATATCGGAGGATGCAATGAGCAGTACATCTACTGTGTATTCTGCATTGGAATATTTGGACAGATGGTGATGGAATGAAAACCAAATCAAATGTTTTGATACCCATCCTGTACTGTGCAAGTCAGGACAGGGGAATTAGTCTGGAGACACAACAGATGAACTTGGGTTGCAGAATAAATTGTTTCATTAGTTATTTGCCAACCAAAGAAATAGATTTAGTAAGAAGGTATTAGGATTACGTCGGAAGCAGACAATTCGGTTCAGGTTGGGTCTTTCGTAACCTTACTTGACTGTGTTTTTCCTTGTAAAGTTATTTATACCCTGTACATGTACATGACCATTCAGATGGACATCATGATCACCAATATTGGTAGTTGATTATTTTGTGAGAACCAAAATTGCGCTGCTTGAACTGCTTCCGCATTACATTCTGGTAATACTAGTCTACAGGTGTTATCAAAAAAGAATGATAGGTACTGGGTTCGAAACTACTGTGTATTGGAGACTATAAACAGTTTCAGATTTTATGTGTATTGACAAAATAAATAATGAATTTGTTTAATGCCTAATCAGTTCTCGTCAGGAGTTGGCATCCGCATGTTTGGCACTCATATCCTTTCATGTTTTAATTTTTCTGAATGTCTCAGGAGAACAGGATAGGATATACCAAAACAGAATGAATTCTAATAATACTGCATATTGCATTGCTGTGTGATGGCTAGGCTGTGAAAAATCTCAAAGGAAAGGAAATTAGATGACATCATTTTAGAAGGAAGTCGAACTGCGAATAAAGGGATGCTCCTTGTTCTTGCAAAGTTACTCAACGGTTTCATTGGATAGATAGCATACGGTTAATTCGTTCGTGATGCCACATAACATACTTCTTATTGGATTAATTCTGAGCTGAGATCCATTCTCCTCCTAGTTCTATTTTTATTGCATGCTGTGCCAATGATTGTACATAAACTTTAAGAATTTATCACAACAGAAATAACAAAGGGTACGTAGTTTGTAGCCTTCCTTCTGTAAATAAATTATGTAAAATCAGTTTTAATTAAGTTGATATTGAAAGATTGAGTCATAATTTTTGTTTTGGGGAATCCATTTATAGTTGCTTGTATTGTCTGCCTTAACAATGCTATAAATCAGTAAAAATGAGGGAGTGTATTTTCAATGAAAGCATCTCTTGTTCGACTAGTGTCGATTATATGGTTCAAGGATTGTTAGAATCGGTTTAATTATATGGGTAACATTGATAAACAGAAATGTCAACAACAGGGTGGGCACTTGCAATTCAGTGGGGCCCAATTCAATAATAATGACTTGGCACAAATCATTGGCAATTTAAAAGGTAACTTTTTCAACCCGGGTGTTCTATCTCTTAACGTGAATGAATAAGTGAATAATAAATTAATTCACGCTATGGTTGATATATCACTGAGACAGGATGTGCATAGCACAAACATTTGCGGATTCGGTAGGACGTTATTTTTGCTTATGCCCAGATTTATTATTACTCAGAGGTTGCAATGAACCGAGGAGTGTGCCTCGATCGTTGCGAACGATATGATTTCTTTTCTGAGTTCCTGAGAAACATTTTGCGAATGAATCTTGAGTTGGCTTGTGGATCTGAAATTACTTGCCAGCCTTTCTGTCTCCCTTCAAGACCGAAATAGCCGTCCTCTGCTCTGCACTTTATTACTTTGGTTGAGTTAGCCTACCCTATACGCATTTCTCCGTCATTCTAGCTTCCAAGTTCGGGCAGAGTTCCCGATACTAATAAATAGAGGAATGTCATTAGTTATGTTGCTTTTGGATCACTTGTACTCCTCTGGAATAAATTTGTTCCGAGATACAGAGCCGAGTCAGGAGTACCGAGTACCGGTGGACCTCGGACTGGAAGTGCGAAAGTGTATACGTCACAGAGCTGAAAGAATAACTTTCATTCGGGTGAGGAACTCCATAACATCCATTGCGTTGAGACATGATGAAGGTTGCGTTGGCCTGGCCAGGTTACCATTGGAGTCTCTTCTATGCTTCCACGAGCAGAAAGTTGACTAGAATAGCTCTGACTAGATTCGGCGGTCTTTAAGGGTAGGCTGCTAGGAGAAATTGTCCTAGCAATCTGCGACGACTACCAGGAACTAGGAACTCCGTCGGACCTGATGGCTCCGGGCTTTTGCAGTTTTTTCACGAATTGCTTGACTGTGTTTTCATGTTTTGTTGGTGACAGGGAAGGAGACAATCTTGTAATGCTCTCCATGGATTCCTTCACCAAGAAAACGTTACGCTTCTCTATTTTATGTTTTGTGACGTTAATGCTATATATATCCTCTTCAGAGTTAGAGCTATGAGCTCTCCAAAACAGTCGGTGCAGATCAGCCAAACTGGCGCGGTGGCGACTGATCGGGCCCCGGGTTTGACACTTAATAATGCCAGAAAGTTGATATGGAGTATATAGAGCTTTATTTGTCTGCTATATCCATTTCTACGCAGTATTAGTTCACACATGTTCGAAATCATGAATAGAATCTACCCAATTTCGCCAATTTTACATTACAATATTTCTTATTTAACGGATTTTAGTAACTATTAGACGTATTAGCCAAAGGTTGTTCCTTTAATATTATTCTTCTAAGAACTTTAGAGTTTAGAGCCTGATATGTAAACATGATATACCATACTTACTAGTAGATTGCTCCTTCCTAGTAAAGGCTAGAATTTCCTTCATCAAGAAGAAAGTGGAAGAGAAAGTGCAGAGACGGAACGTTCCTGGAAATCATCGTCTCCTTATAATTTGTAAATTCTATTCAATACCCTTTGACGCGACTTCTAGCCTCCAGCCGTGTAGTCTAGACTTATGAGGTCAAGGTTTCATCGCATTTGATGTACTTTCAATCCAAGAGCGAACTTAATTCTTCTTTGACTCGTTTGGAGACTGATGATGTTGATTTTCATGAACAATGGTTCGCTTCGGAATAGAAACTTTGATTCTTCTTCCTTACATTTGCTAAAACTAGAGTTTTTGCTCGTAGCCTAGATAAACATGGATTTCAATTCCTTGTACTTTGCAGTTGTTTTGAATTGAGTTATGAGCGAATTTTATTTTGATGCGTGCTCGTTCATAATATTTATATTTATACCGAGGACGCGTCACTCGTGTAACACAGAGTAGAATAAATCAGGAGAATTGCTCACTGGGCTTTACAGTGCATCAGGTACAAATGATAGGAATTTATAACTATTGCGCAGGTAGACAAGTATTGCTACAAATCCACGGTGCATGGATTTTATACATTTTACGTACATTGTTTCTCAGGTTCAAGTGCGGACTCATTAGCAATAAAAGCATAGCTAAGGACATTTTATAGCCTTTACGTCCTACCCATGAGCACAAAAGCACTAGTGCCAAATGAACTTGTAAAAGTAAGCATTGCAATTTTAAACTGGTTTCCTTTGCATTTGCCAGCCAGCTCTCTTTGACTTTGAATGACTATTGGCAAACGTATCTTTGTATGATTTCATGATTACGAAGAGTAGTGTGTGACGTGACGCGGTTGTTGCTTGCAAGAAATATGCGAAAGGATTTTTTGTTAACTCCTCAAAGAACGAAAGGAAGGTCACTCGACTCCCTTGCAGGAATTAATAAAAAACGAAGCCTAATTAAATACAACATGTATCATGGAAGTCCTGTTTCCTTAACCCTTGTTCGAATTCGGTCTCACTATCATCTAATTCCGTTAATGAAGATAAATATTTAATGTATCAATGACAATAACAGGAGAAATCGGCAACAGAAATTAGCGTAGAAAAAAGGAGCAGGTGTAGCAATAGCAAGAGTAACACATTTTTTATTTCACTTTCCTGGCACTAGTCATTAATGACACGTCACGCGTGAGGGTGAACCCCAGCCAGCATCAACGTCGCATCGCAGCAGATGGGCAAACTTCGCCTCAGTTCTACCTAACTTGCGAAACTGTATTTTTTATGAAGTCAAGTATTAACTTTAATAGTAACAGCATGTGGGTACATGGATTTATGGTGATGTCATCTGTTTGTCAAGAAACTGCACGGCATGCCAGTGTTCTATATACGTAGTATCATCATCTCATGGAGTTTTAAGTTTATTTGATTTGTACAAATGTAAGACAGAGTTGCCTTCAATTTTTCCGTATTGATAACGTAATTCCAAAGATTAGTTTTGGGCAATATCTTCTAAACGCTCATATTCAACTTTATAAGTGAAACTGCATGTGTCCAGATTTTTGTAATAATCATTATAATTGCACTGCCCAAGAGCAGTTGAAATACGTCATTCATTGTTTGTTGGGCATTAAATGGCTCCAAATTTTACTCTAGATGATTTTAGTATGACGTCAGGTATTAGTGGATATCGTGTATGCCTAGTTTTACACTACTTATATATGGTTAGTCATACCGGGTAGAGAGAACAGACATTAATTTGTGAGATATGTTAAATCGGTAAGCCTGTGCAAAGTGGAAACAATTTTGCATGGCATTATATTATTGGTCCAAGATAGGCTACAAGGGAAATAGTTAGTACAACGAGAAATGTCCATACAAGGATCAAGTTGTGATTGTGATTAACTCATAAGTCATTGATAGTGCTAGTTAATTAATTGATAAACAATAAATGTGACAGTTCAGAATGATTGAAATCGACTGTTGTTTTAGTTATAGGATAATCACGTAATAGATAAGAATTTCTGCGTACTGCCTGTGTCGTCATTATACAATTTCGGGTATTAAAATTGCAATTATTTCTTGATTTATAAAATGTGAGAAGGAATTAGCTTAAAATCGGTTAGAATATGTTGCCAGAGTTTTCTTGCAATCCAGTCGTTTCACAGGACTCTGAAATATGGAGAATATGGTCATGCTTTTAAAATGTACTCAAATCGTGATGATGTAGCATTCATTTTCATTCCTCACTGTCGTATGAAATAACGATATCAACGGGGAATTAATAGGATGAGTTAGGGACTCATTCATACCGAGTTTTATTGACAGCCTAATAGCTCAAACCTAACCGTGTAGTGCAGTGCAGTTGGTATAACGCGGTTTCTGTTGATGATTATTTTAACTCATGATTTGTCTAAGAAATAATTTTCTATGTGAAATTTAGTGAAGGTTTGAGGGTTGTAGATAAGTTCTCTAACAAGTAAATCATCTGTGTGACTGACACTTTAATTAGTTATAAAATCATTATGCCAAATATTATAAAGCCAATCTTGAATTTGACACTTGATTTCCACATAACTATTATTAATAATAATTTCCGGCAATTTTCGTACAGTTTACGAAGTATACCTGGAAGTGCAATCAAGTGCCTGGTCGCGGTTTTGCCTTATGAGTCATTCTATTCTAAGAAATTCAAAGGAATGGTCTGACGACATGGTCTCACCGGGACTGAATGTGGCAGACTTAATTTGTAGATTCGGCTGATGTTGCAGTACTGTGGTTGTTTTTTTCACGGTTCAATGAAAAGTGTTTGAGTGTGGAATTCTTGATATGGAAGATAGAAAATTAATTTTTTTATATAGCGCTGACTGAGTAATGTATAAAATACAAGTGAATCCCAAGTCTTGAGAGTCTCTAAACTGGTTTTGTTGACATGTTTTTAAAAGACGAAATAGGCACGGCCTAAGGTTGAGCATTGAGCTGTGAATGAAAAGTTTTTCTTTTCCCATGAAAAGTCTGGTGCCAAGGAAAGAAAGGTCAGTGATCACATTCTCAAGCAACCCAATCGTTCTTGTCTCCTTAAAAATTTCTGTTATGAGTTTTGCATAATTGTGCGAAAACTGAATGAAGAGGGATTTTTCGGTGTACTCTGTACTGCGTACGCAATCCAGGAAGAATCATGACTATTTTAAAAATACGTTTATAGCAATGTTGTTATTGTAAACATTTTTCATATTACTGCAGAATAAACAAAAGTACAAAATGAAGTGCCGGATTTCTTTTGGATTGACTCTGCTCTGTTTCTATTTCCATTGACTGAGTAGTTTCGCAAAAGGAAAAGGCATGTCTTTTGATAAGGGAACGCAGTGATGCGCGGGGAAAATATCGATTGGCCTTTGACATTGTGCTTGTGTGCAAATGAATCCTGGCTATGAATTGGATTTATCAAAGAGTTAGGCAAGAAGACTGTAGATTATCGACATTCATACCTCGACTCCATCATGATGGGTTTCCCTAAATAGATTAATATAAGTGGAGTTATACGGTATGGACTTGACTTGGAAATTATATGTTAAGTAAAATTGTAAGGAAAATTACAGGATAAATGTTACTAGTGAGTAGGGTGTACTCTGAATGGGATATGGGTATTCGGACTACTACGGTGCGGCGATGTCTCCGTGGAAAACCCGGAAAACCTATTGAGACTTAGTCATCTCATGACTCATGAGTCACCTACCCTTTTTCGCCAAACGATCGCGAAAATTGTAGACGCGGAGAATATCCACTTCCAGTGTGGTTAATTAACACTGGAAACACTCAAATACTTGCTTACAGCTAAATTTTGTAATGAAATAATATTCAAGTCGGTGGTTTAAGAGTTCCAAATGTTAGTTTTTTCTTTTGAATGAGCTTGCATTTCCTGAAATTAGGAGTAAGAACATGAGGTTTCTTATGAAAGTTTGCTTACGTGGATAGGATGAGTCATTGGTTCAGTGAATCGATAAGACCGGTGTTTTTCTTGAAGAAAATAGAAAATCTCCTCTAGGTTAGATTGAGAATCCTTCCGTCTATTTGTTGCTCGTAGTATTGATTCTTTCTTCACATTAATGGATCGTCGATGTAAACTGTGACTAGTTTAATCAAATAAAACTTCAATCTTTTAGTCAAGCATTATTTGTTCTATGCAACTTTTCTCGCTTAATTTTGAAAAGTTTTGTTTCTTTTTTATCTAATATTTCAAGTTCGTTAAAGTGAATGTTAAAGAAGGGAAATCCGGAAAGAAATTCTTTTTTTTTATTATACAGTTTCTGAACAAATACTATTCGTGTGCTCTACTACTCATGGTGTAATAATCTTAAGGCGTTTGAGTGATGGGATTATTGCGGGCAAAACAAAGAGGAAAAAATGTTGGCTAGTAGTTCTCCTGACCTTGGTGTCAAATTAACCTTTTAAAATGAAGGAATTGTTTGTAGCATGTGTTAGTAGTGTAAGTAAGAATGACTCATTCCACTAATGATTACAGGAGTCGTCAGTGCATTGTATTGTGTGAGAAATGAATGTGGATACAAAGAAATGATTCACATTCGTTGGAATTGTGGCGTGAATGATGCGTGTGATACTGCTGGCTGCTACTGCCCCTTTTTTTGCAATCCATGTTATTGTACAATAAAATATTAGACTGAGAAACAGCAGCAAGGGGGATTTTCTCAATTTGAATGACCTATTACACACTGTGAGGTCGAATGTAATATTTATTTCTGTACACCACTGGGATTTGAAACTCATTAATATTTTACAGCTGCTCCTTCAGAGTGATAAACTTGCAAATGATAATGAGAGCGAGTGAGGTAGACAAATTCTTCATTCTATTTACACGTGAAATATGAATTACCGCAGGTCTCTAAAAGTTGTTGAAAATGACAGTTGAACTTTGGCTGAATAGCTGATAGCCCACATAATGTTCCCACTAATTTCTACTCAAATACGTAGAAGTTAGAAGTTTTATGGTTGTAGTGTAGTTAGTTGCTCACAGCAGTATTTATTGTCTGGATTTCTCATAACCGAATCTTGAATTTTTAGGCCGTGGTGTTCACAGTCGTGGCGGTGGACGAGGAGGCTCAAGGTGAGAATATTTTAATAAAAATAGTCTGAAGTAATATCGTTAGATTAAATCGCAACTTGTGTTTTTCTATTCTACTCATTCATTGGGAATCTCATTTTTCCAATTCTTTTGATATTGTTGAATAAAAGAAATTCTACCTATGATTTTGATAAAGTCAAGCTATAATTTCCTCAGTATAAAAAAAGGGCTCAAGATTTCCTTGTTTACTGAATTTTGCATAAAGTGATCTGTTATTGCGCTGCTCTTATTCATGACATTCTTGGAAGCCTCAAGGTAATCTGAGAACTGAGAAAGTAAGATGAAAATCAAAGTTTTGGCTGTTTCATTTTTAGACGTTCTTATTCTGACAGTCTTTTTTATTTTTTATAAGTAAAGCTGTTATTTTCCAGTTCCCTTGATTGTGTAAATTCTGATTTAAGAAATATTTATATTTACAGAACCGTAGTAAATCCGGTTGAAAGTCCGAAGATGATGAATTATGTACAAATTCAACAACGACCAAGGCAATCACCATCCTACATCAGGACCAATCGAGGACGCTCAAAAGACAATCGAATGGCTCATCTGGCTGCAAATGGAGGAATTTTAGGAAACTTGGCTAAAGCATTCGGAATGAGCGTATCACCTGAGACCGTCGACGGGAACGGGAATACTTTAAATAGCGATTTTTACCTTCACAAGAAGTTTAAGAAATTGACAACTACTATTAGTATCCCTGAAAATCCTGATGTTCCCGAACAGATTCCTAGAAAGAATGGAATAACTGCAAATATGAATGGTGTATCCTTGGATTGCAATCAGTTGTCAAGTTCCAAGTTCCCACCATCGTCTTCCATCGACTCGTGTAAAACTAGTCAGGAAATGTCTGGTACGCTTACTAATGATCTGACCAAGTCAAAGGATAGAATCGTTTTAAACGGATCCGTTCCTGAGAGTTCAATCAATCAAACGAGTGTGTATAAGCCAAAGTTTCGGGTGTCAAGAGCAGGTGGTGAACTGGATAACGGTCACAGCGACTCTTCAGATCCTGTTTCTCTTCCTCCAACTTCATCTTCAAGCTTCTCAGCTCCAACACAGGCCCGGATCACAGGTGACCGCCGATTGGACAGACAATCATTGGATGATCGAATATCAAAGATTATTGACGAAAATCAATCAATTCTCTCCACGTGGCCGGAGCATTTATCTAAACGTTTGAAAAGTCAGACACAGGGAAATAATTCTAGACATTATAGTGGTGGCTCACAACTTCCGCTGTCGTCACCTTCATCGACGCAGCGAGTCACAGGTGTGAATCCACTTGTAATGCTAAGTGGAGGTTCCACGACTGAGCTAACTCCGGGTGTCAATTCCGCCACCAGAACTTTTGCATTTGATCTACCTCTGCAAAGTCCATCTTTAGAGTTGAACAGCAGTCCAAGAAGAAAAAAATTTAGCTTAGACAGCACAGCTTTCTCATTTTCAAAATATAATTACTCAGACACTGGAAGTTTACCCCCAGATGGAAACTGCAGTGGTGTAGGTGATTTATCAGATTCTAGTTGCTCTGCAGCAAGTTCAACTCAGTTTGTTGTGCCGAAAAAACGGAGAAGACTCTCTCCGACTCCGACAATCTTTTGTGGAGGGGAAGTTTCAGAACTTCCAGGAAAAAGCAACAGTCCAAAATCTGGCCCAACAAGAAATTCTTTTCAGGATGTGGATGTAACAGTTCGTGTTAGCAACAATTGTGGACCATCAGGAGCTAAAGTGACAATCAGAACGAATGGTGCTTCTTCAGAAGTTTTGCAAGCTCAAGCACAAGCTCTACAATTTCATCATCTAATTGAAGAGAATGGAATTGTAAATAACTAATGCTGGCAGCTCTTCCTATTTACAGCGAAATCAAATCCTACTAGAATCCGATAAGAGGAAAACGAGCTTTGTTCCTGCTACGACGGCACCTGAAAGAGATTTTTTTCCTTTGGATTTAAATATGAAAACTGGTAAACCCAGGGGAAGACCTCCGAGGAAACCCAAGCAACTGCCCAATGAAATGGAATCTACGCTGATCCCAATTTCAAATGTTTCGCCCAATCTTCCCTTGGATTTGAATACGAAGACTAGGGATACAGATAAGTTCCCGACACCGTCAATTGCTGTAAACAAAGAAGGTCATTCACTGCTAAGGAATGGAATGATGAGCAAGGATTGTGATACTGTCAATGACATAAAGCCAGTCATTAGCAGTTCCCCGAATCCAGGCAACGACAAGCACCTTCTTTTGCAAACATCTTTGCCAAATCCAAAGAGACCTACTTTTCTGGCATTAAAACCCGCGAACCCATTGCCTAAAGCATTGTCGGATCCAGGTGTTTTGGCAGGTAATTGAGTAATTGAGCCATAAAGGTGTAGCATTGC
>WJEZ01000594.1:0-25528 GCA_009869925.1 Thalassaphorura encarpata
CATCACATCACGTCATCTTATCTTTACTCGTCTGCCCCAGCCGGGCAGCTAAGAAGACAATCACAAAAATTTGGAGCAGTCTCATTTTTATATAAAAGCTTCTCTTCTAGTCAAACTGGACTTACTGCGAAGTTGTTCAGCGGCTCATGGCATGGCATGGCATGGCCCTATGTGTGTGTGTGTTGAGGAAAGAAAAACTTATTCTGTGTAACGAATTGTAAGTCCTTTGGGACTTTTCTCTCTATCTCCGTTGAAATTGAAGAGTTTCAAGTGGCTTTTCCCTTTCCTCTCTAGTTTTCTCTTGTCCTATGCTCTAGAAGGCTTCCTTGTGAAATGGGAGCTTCAGAAGCAAAGGCAATCCAAAGAACTCAACTCTTTTCCTCTCCTACTTCTACTCCTTCAAAAAAGGCCAAAGCCAAAGGAAAAAGAGAGGACAAAGTCAGTTTTGACTGGTTTGAAAACTGTTTCATTGAAATGAGAATAAAAAGGCCTGAGCGACTTTCAGTCCCCATTAAAATGAAGCATGCCACATTTCATGGGGGTGGCATAGCAGGGAAAGGAAAACTCGTCTGGGGCATTTCGGAAATTGATTCCTCAAAAGACAAAAAGACTCAGTTTCAGTTTCAGTTTTCTCCTCTTATCTATTCAGCGCCTTTGCCTCAGTTCCCTCTGTCTTCTCATCAAGTTCATTCCGAGCCCTGCCTTGCCTTGAGCATAGGGAAAGACAAGAGTACAAGGGAACCATTCGGTTGGAACCTGAGAACTAACTTCAACAACCAGATACCTGAATTCTTTAATTACTTTTAAAAATCCAAGCGTAAGCATAGTGTCTTCGCCAATTCTTGTGCTGATACGTCAATCAGTTTGATTTTACAAATATTTTACAAAATAAAATTTCATAGTAAGAAAGTCAGCTTCTTTTTTCCTACCCATAACCTGAGTCCAGACCTTTTAGGATTGACATTTTTAGAAAAAGACTTCGCAATGGTACGAAGCTCTTCCTTTTTCATGTTATGACACCATGGGATTGATTAAGTCAAGTCTCTTCGGGACAGACGGATACGGATGCATGTCTCATAACGGACGTAATGCAATTACCATGAAGACAATAGAATTTGGTTGCCCTTTCGAAGCAAGTGAAATTTTGATAGTCCATGTCTCTCTCTCTCTCATTAATCAAGTAATTTAATAAATGAGCTCATTTTTTCCTCGCAAGCATATTTCTTATCTTGAAAGTTGAAACCAATGCTGTTCGTAACACTCACTTTGCATGACACTAGACAAGAAGAAGAAGAGTTCAATGGTTCCCTATCCTTGCTGCTTGCTAAGGTTTATTTTCCCTAGAGGAAACTAGGGTTCTCCATTCAAGGCTTCATCGAGAATGACATTTCCTTGATAAGACTTTCTTTTTTACTAAGGAAAAGAAAAAAACCTTGGTGAGTTAATAAGAGAATGCACTCTGACTTGATGATGGGTGAACTCAACTCACATACATAATGTGACCGTGTATGTATGTGTGTGGGGAAAGAAGAAGAGTTCAATGGTTCCCTATCCTTGCTGCTGCTGCTAAGGTTTATTTTCCCTTGAGGAAACTAGGGTTCTCCATTCAAGACTTCATCGAGAATGACATTTCCTTGATAAGACTTTCTTTTTTGCCAAGGAAAAGAAAAAACCTTGGTGAGTTAATAAGAGAATGCACTCTGACTTGATGATGGGTGAACTCAACTCACATACATAATGTGACCGTGTATGTATGTGTGTGGGGAAGTTTCGTAGTCTCTAGAGACAAGAGTACCAAGCTTTGACTTGCCCTTATCATAAGCTATAAACAATGAATATTGATTTTTTCCTTGATTAAAAGACAAGGAATTGTAAATTATCAGTATAAAACTCAAATATACGTACAACTTTGTTCAAATTTTAAGTCTCAACACGATCCCTGGATTAACTGATAAATCTTCACATAATCTTTATAAGACCATGAGATGAGATGGGCATTCAGTCGGGCAGGCCAGAGCCAATGCCCGGATAAACTCAGGGAATGTAGAATGTAATATCTGCCAAGTGAGAGGGGCAGATAAGGAAGAAAGGAAAGTGGAGAAAAGGAGAAGTGAACCATTCCTGGCATTTAGAACGGCATTGGATAATTAGTCTTGACTTTCTTCTTCCTTGAATCACTGGATGTGCATCTGAGGGGATCCTGGGTTAAGGCATAAGACTATACTTTCCCTATTACGTGCTTTCCTATCCCTAAGCTTTTCCTTTTACGAAGTTTGTAGAAACTAATTTGTTAGCTCATTACAGATTCCAGATTGTTTTTTTCTCTCCTTGATTAATTTGAAGGGGAGGTAAGTTCCTTCCTCACATTAAAGGACAATGTTGCTCTGCTTTCTAGCTATAGTAACTGTAGCCGTGTAGTACCACGTACGTTTCTATTATTACAAAAGCAACGTACATTGGATAGTCTCACCATTAACATTAATCGAATTATACTTTAACGCAATGTTTAGATCTAAACTTTCAATAATTGAAAGTTTAGAATGCAATGCAACAACAATTATTGTTGTTGCATTGCATTGTTTTGAGAAATAATTCTAATTTTCGTGGTTTAATCGGTTTTTTATACTTTGCACACTTCGAGAAAAGAAAACTTTTATTTGGCTGGAAGGGTAAATAGTTCTCCCTTCACTCTCATCGTGGGGGGAAAGTTCTAATGCCACTGCCACTGCCTATGCTTATAGTTTAGGTTTAGTTTGAGAAAGAAGAAGGACAAGATTTCTTCTCACTCGAGGCTAAAGTTGGGCCCTGATAAGACTTGACATGTGGGAGCCAATGAGTTTTTCCCAAACTACACAGCACAAACACTATCTTTGTAGTTTTACCATAATTATCACCACACCCTACTACGAACGAAAAAAGAGTTTGTCCTCAAAATTTAGTCGTCGTCGTAAGTTTTTACGCAATAGGGTAAGAAAGGAAGGAAACGAATATTGGAAATGTGTTGCCACTCTTGACTTGACTTTTTGAAGCTTTTTTGCGTAGGAAGGAAAAAGAGTTTAACTACAAATTTCGTTCCGAGAAAAGGCGTAAAACTGCTAAGCTTTCCTAGCAAAACCATCATCAAATGAACTTTTACCCATTCTTTACTTTCAGTACAATTTAGTTTAGTTTTTTTAGATCGCTGTTTCAAAGGATAGAGTAAAATCATATCTTTCTTGTCTCTTGAAAAGTAATTCTGTTTTGTGATTATCTAAAAATTTGTGAAACAATTATAATTAAGATGTACGATTGTCATCTTTTAATGACTATGGTTTCATCACCGTTAATTAAATTTCTTGATTACGAGAAAATATTTACAGAATGGATTAAAACAAAGTCAAATAAAATTATTATGCTAATTAAAAATCGCCTAATAGGTCTTGCATCATTTTATTTTATAAAATATCAGCAGTATATGGTTTCTATGAAATTTAAATCGCCTCAACAAATTCTAGAACATTAGAATAAATAAGTCACTTCTGACTTTCACTCGTTAGTGAATTCTAAGAAATTTCTGAAACTGAAACAAAGCAAAGTTCTAAGAATCGCGTTCTTCTTGTTAGGCTACGAATAGGAGCGGAAAGGAGGGCGTTTGGCCGTGAATAATGTATGACTGTCGCACAACAACGTAATCTAGTAAAAACATAACTGGATTTCCTCCTATTCTCCTTATTACTGGATTGAAGGAATCCTTCCAAGGAGAAAATGTGAAGATGATTTGCTTTTCGTTATCCGTTAGAGAAAATAAATCGTAGCCTTGTCCTGTGCTACAGCTACGTCTAACGTCTCATTTTCCATGAGTGACTTAACCTTTGAGAATGAAGGAGAGCGGAATGCCTGCCTATCAATAAATGACTTTTCTCTCGGATCAGTGAAGGGAATCAAGGCTTCAGACTCCCTCCCTGTGTTTCTCTTCCTCATTAGCCTCCTCACTCGACTTCCAACTAATGACGAAGAGAGAACAAGAGAAGGAAGATTTGGTTATTTTGAATAGCTCCCTTTCATCAACCAAAGAACGGCTTTTCTTAATCAGTCAATCTCAGCCAGTAAAATTTCCTTTGATACCTACGGCTGGAGAATTCATGATAAAGAACATTACATTCTGAAAATAGAACTAATAGATCAGCTCAGGTCAATTTTTAAAGAACTAACATTATTTTGACGAATAATGTTTTCCATATCGAATGTCTTATAACTTATCGATCGGCACTAGGCATAATAAAGTCACCAAATAGAATCTGTATTTCCACTTTGATCATTGTGTCATTTCTTTGGTTTTAGTTTTGTTGTTTAGCTTGTAGTTTTGATGCTTGCTTGCGGCCTTGTCAAGTCAAAACATGCTAATGAGAATATGAATTAACTAACCTCGTTGACAACTTGGGTCTTCTCATCTCAGCTACCTAAACTATGAAAGTGAAATGGAGCTTGAGGCAAATATAGGAGGAAGAGTGAGAATCATCAAAGCATATCAATCTCATTCCCACTGATGTTGCGACCCTTCATCATTATCTCTTTCGGTTTGTCGAGCTTAATAAAATAAATTCAGAGACTACGTTTGCATGAAATTTGACTTAAGGACACACCGTGTCACTCTGGCCTAGCGTGTTTAGGAATTAGACTATGCTTGACATCAGCTAGCAGCACTAGCACTAATAAAAACTACGTTGTGTATATATTTATATTCTACATTAATGCCTACGTACGTTGTCACGTTACGCCAAAGCAAGCTTTTCCACCAAAACCGCGTGAACTATTAGTTTTCGAAACTTGATTCCAAAATCCAATTACCCTATGTAAATTAAATTCACTGTTGGTTCAATTAGCTTCAAAAATGCCCAGCAGGCATCCACGCACTGTAAATTAATGTGCGTGCGTGACAGTAGTTCTTTTGCTACGTACGAGTACGTGTGATGTGCGTAAAGTAAAGTAAAATATTTTCGGATATATGAAATTGACGTGGCTGGACAGTTTGGGCGGAGAAGTAATCCGAAGCTCTGAAATCAGCCTCAGGCTCCATTTGGTCGTCCGTCCGTCCAGCCATTCTGGTCTAAAGTCAAGTCTTGGGAAATCGGATGTCAGACAAATGAGATCTGGTTCGGGTGATGTTGAAATCTCTTGAACGCATTTGAAGTGACTTCCCGCAGAGCCCTGCCAACCTTCCCTCATAATGGACACTTTGGTTCAATCGCCACGGGCCAATTATCATTTGGCTTTAGCTTTTCCCTTGGCCGGCATCCTAACCAAGTCGGATGGATGGACGACTCAATTTTAGATTGGACAGAGGAATAAGCTCAGCAAGTAAACGTAAACTCTGGGCTACTGCACTGGTTGGGGAAAGTCGAGCAAGTAAATCAATCTGGGCTTGGGCTAGGGCTAGCATTATAAAAGATGAACTTTGCGTTGGGCTAGCTAGCAGAACCAGCTTCACTTTTTCCGTCAACAAAATCGGACAGAATTGCCCATCAGCAATATAAAAGGATAATTCTAGTTTCGTCGTCAGGATGATGATAAACTACCCCCTGCAATGTTAGGGCAAGGATTCCAATTCCAATCTTTATTTTATCCTGCTGTGCTGTCTTGCTTGCTGCAAGCGAAAAAAAACTGGTTCATGTCAAGAAAAATAAATACAATTTATATTGTAATACATGAAACGTTTTTTTGTACTGTATTATGAGCTGGAGTTGAACCAATAAGGTCAAATAGAAAGTTGGCGGTTGATTTTAAAATATGTCTTTAACATGAGTTGAGAATCCCATATGTCATTTTCATTTTTTAGGTTGTGTTGGATGATGCATTGCATGGGGAAATATATCACATCGTCATCACATGATAGAGTTTCACATCCACAGATGAGATGAATCCTTGTTGGCTCTCGACAAAAGAAGACTTTTCTGTTTGCTCACGGAGCAGAAATAACTCGTCGTCGTAGTCGTCCCGCGGTTCTTCTTCAACCCAATGTTCAAAGTTCATCATTTTCAAATGTGAATGTTAAATGCATATGGAAAAAAATCCGGGTTTCAGCTTCCTTCAGCACAGTATGGTAATCGAAACAAGGTTCACAGAATTTTGAATTTCTTTCTTCCCCTTCTCTAGCCTGCTGCCTAAATGGGGGCGACGATATGTACAAAAAAATATTAAGAAAGATATTTTAGCTCGACTAAATCATCAGACCGTGTAAAAAATCCAACGCCCACCCTTTCCAATATTATTATTCAAGTGTGTATTTCTTATTTCCTTAAGAAAGTGAAAGTGAGTAGAGTTTTCTTAAAGGGTTCCTATCATTTCATTTAAATTTTTTCTGCTAAAGCTAAAGCTGTGCCTGCCTCTGCATGTGCTAAAGTGAAATGAATATGAGTACAAGGTTGGCTAAGCGTGAGATATTTCATCAAAGGAGAAATGAAATGCGTTCCATGTATTTGGTTGCCAAAAAAGAAAAATCTTTCTACATATGATAATAAAGCAACATCTTTCATTCCAAGAACTATTCAAATAAGTATAAAGTCACTTTGTGCGAATACCAGTGGTGATTACTTATTCTAAGCAGACAAGTCGGCTGGCCTTTTTTTGAAGTGGGTTACAAGGGTAGTTTGTAAATCGGAAAGCTAAATATTTGAGACAAGGCATCATTCTACGGAATTTTGTAGCCGGGACATAAATCCTGGAGATTTCCCTTGTGAAATATGTAAATATCTCCATTTATGCCGTCGCTTCTTGCATTTTTATGTTTGTTGTTGCTAATAATGATGAATAGCCAAAAGCATTACGCTTTACGCACTTCCTCGCTTTCCATTTACATGGGGAAAAATGAAATGCTGAATTGAGATTTTATACACACTTGCGGTGAAGGCAGGGAGTCATTGTATGTGAAGTGAAAAAGCAAAAAGCATGAGTTTGCAAATATTTCCCATTTTATTTTATCTACCTATTATCCATAGTTCATTTCCTTCCTGATAAATTTTACTAAACTCTATTGTGATTCAAATTTTCTCCATTCACAAATACAGTTCATTCACTCAAATATCAAAATATCTCGACTTCTCTAATGCGTTTCAATCTGACTTTCTTTTCTGCGCTGCGGTGTGCTTAGAATCTAAGTAAGTTCGGATAAATCCGTCCGTGATGATTCCAATTTACTTTCATGCCTAAATGTTTTTTCTCCAATGAATCTAAAGAGTATGAATATATTATCCACAAATTCTACATAATAGAAGAATTTGTCCATGCTTGGAATATAAATCAAATATTCAAGCCAATTTTTAGTGAGAAATATATGAAAATTTTTCCAGACCTTAGAAATTTTGCATATTTTCTGAGTATGTCATAAAGGTTTGTTGAGTTGATGTTGTACAAACAGCTCAAACTAATACTCCAGCCTGCCTGTCCCGACCTTAGGGAAGGAAAATTTCTTGAAAGAGATGGATGGATGGATATCGAAGAGACGTCCGTCCTTTCCGTGTTTTTCTTCCCTCCAATTTTCCCCATCCAATATTCATACGTACGTATGTCTCCTCGTTTGAGTGAACTGAGTCCTAGAGTATTTAAGAAGTAGAGTGGAGTGACTGAGAGTATTTACTCGCTATGATGAGAAAGAAGTCGTGTATTTGACAGGTTTTCCAAAGGCAGGAAGAGAAAGTCCCTTGCTTCGCTTTGGCTCAGCTATGGAGATGTTGAGAGATATTCACATTCAAGTTGTTGAAGGAGCCGTCGTCTTGTTGGATCAAAAACTCCCTTCTCCTTTCAATGACTTTCAAAAACCCGAGACGGAGATGAAAACAGTCTTTAAAAAAGTGAGCCAGAACCAGAGCTGAGGTTTTCTTCTTCGTCCTATAAATATTCTTAAAACCTCGTTTAGGCAGACTTGGGTTTACCATACGGACGTACGTAGGTGTGTTGGGAAGTAAGTATTGTATTTCATCATCCATTCTTCAATTGCCTTCCCTCTTTTCCCTCTGAATTGTGAATTGAAAACTCCTCTCAAATCAAACATGTACACGAATACGAATAAACTTTCTACAGGAGAATATAATCCTTCCCCATTACGAAGGAGACGAGTCATTCAAAACGAAGAAGANATTACGAAGGAGACGAGTCATTCAAAACGAAGAAGAGGACGACGTACAGTACTACACGGGGAATATCTCCTTTCTCAAGTTGTCAGCTTTTTCTTCCCTTCCTCAGATTTCAATATTCAGCTAGCTCCATTTCAATTTTCGGATCATTTAATCGATAAACATGAATATTAACAAAAGGATTTGCAGAACGTACGTATCTCCATGGGGCTCTGCTTTTCCTTTTTTCTCGTTTTCCATGGTTCACGGCAAAATATACGTACGTATGCGAGGACAAATTGAAAGGTGAAAGTCTTTTGTCCTGTCTAATCTCTTCCAGAAGTCTTGAAGAAAGAAGATGTAAAGAAATACGCTCCGTAATTTAAATACCTCGGAAAAATATCTCTCATTACGAAAACAATATATTGCGTCGTTTGTTTGTCCTTGTCATTTAGTTAGAATTTGTAAAGGACATTTGCGGAGGAGGTTAAGATGAAATGAAAATTGTATGGATTAGTTTGACATGTTTTTCTGACAAAAACAGGATGTGAAATGTGATCACATTTTATATACAGCAAATTAGACGAATTTCACGACAAGAAAAAATAAATAAATCAGCCTTTCTTTACCTTCTTTGGAACATTTCTATGGATCAAAAATTATTAAAAAAATAAAATTCTACGCAGTGGAAAAATAACTAAAAACATGAAAAAATAAATAAATCAGCCTTTCTTTACCTTCTTTGGAACATTTCTATGGATCAAAAATTATTAAAAAAATAAAATTCTACGCAGTGGAAAAATAACTAAAACTAGACATTAGAGGCTTGAAATAATTAGAAACCAGGTAAATAAGTAGATTGCTATTAGTCATTTGCATGGGAAATTGGAAAATCATGATGAAATTAAGTTCAGCTAATTATCAGTACTTTTACGAAAGAGAAGGAGCCAGTAGGTTATTTTTTTCTCTATTGACTTGAAAAAGTATTCCCTTAGCCAAACAAAAAACAAGAGTCCAATTTCGTAAGTCGCAACCAATTTTAGTTGTTTCTGCTCGAACAAATCCTTATTCCAGCTAGACCAGACCCAGTCCGTAGTTTGGGAGTTGAAAATCGAGATTCGATATTGGTTTTGGATAAAATCCCTATTGTGAGGGTGCCTTGTTAAGCCCTTGTCCTCGTCTTCGTCTCTTTTGCCTTTCACACTTGCATTCGTTGTATTCGTCGTCCGTCCATCTACTTATCCTACTATCGAGAAAGCAGGAGGAGAAAGCAGCATAGGATCTTTACTATTAGTGGGTAAGAGTAAATGATTGGACTTGTGGAGAGAGAAAAAAACTTTTAGCGTCGTCAGCAATCTTGGCAGTTCGCAGTTACTCAAGCACTCAGCAAAATGGTCACTCCCGTAAGTCTTTCCTCAATCTCGGCAGCAGCAGCAGCACAAAGTCAGGCCAAGCCAAGCCAAGCCTTGGCCTGGCCTGCTCCTACAATATAATATACTTCCTCCTACTATTTCCGACTCGAATTTCGATCTTTTTTTCTCTCTCTCTTCCTCTATAGGAGGGGTGGCTACTCACCATTTACTTTCATTGACAAGAACATGAGCTCCGCGTCACGGTCTTACTCTTACGACGCGACGCGACAGAGTGACTTTCCCTTACGAAGACAGTTTGCCTTGCTTGAGAAAAATTACCAACGCCACGCTATGCCAAGCCAAGGCTTGAATCTCTTTTTTCCCTTTGGGTCCAAATTGAATTGAAGGGCTGAGAGAGAGTGAGTGAAAATCTCAATTCACAAGACGGGACGAGACGGAGATGTGATGGGTTGAAGGAGGAAACACATGTGTGAATGGGAAATGCAAATGTGATTGTGAATCAGTTGCAAAGTGGAAGAGAAAGCTCTTGAGTCGTCAGAAATGAAAGTCAACGCGTGCCCTATCATCTTCAATGTGTTAAGGCGTCACGTCAAGAAATTCACTAGGCGTAGCATAGCATAGCATGAAAAATTCGTACAGAAATGATTGGGTTAAATAAATTCAAAACAAATTGAATCTAATCAAATAGGCAAGGCAAGGCAAATGGAAGAAATCTATTTCCCACAGAAATTAAATAAGATGAGCATTCAACTTGGACCTGAGCTGAGGTCGTAGACTTCATGTTCCAATTAATTTTAATTAATTTGAGATATGAAAGATGTTCATTGGACTGGCTCTACTCTTATTTGTGAATTTATTTAATCCTTTCAGAACTTAAACCTAGTGAGGAAAAGAAAATCGAGTCTAATAGCTTTATACGGAAAGTGAGTTGGGAGGGTCCTTGGGCTTTCAAAGGAAGAAAAAGGATAGAGGATCAATGATCGTTATGGAAAAACACAAGAGGAGAAGGACGGAAGAAAGTGAACATGAAGGAAATTTCTCACTTGGTTGCTTCTTAAGCTCTCTTCCTTCACTTCACTTCAACTCAAGTCAATGGCTCACCATAATACTCTCCTGCCTTACGTACGTCTAGGACTTCAACACCAAGGAAGACCTGCTAGAATCTAGAATTTCTGGTTCTAGCCGACTGATGAAATGAAAAGGGTTATTTAAAGGTACACACACTGGGAGCTTTAGCTCTGCTGCCCAACGAATTGGAAAGTGAAGATAAGCAAGGCAAGGCAATAGGCTTTGGGCGTTGGCGAGGTGAGGCAAGGCTTGACTAGGATCAAGCGACCAAATGAATTGTGTTTTCCGATCCTACATAAAAATAAAAACTCAGAATGTATATCTAGCTTTAGTATTTATATTCAAGGCATAAGCGGACTATCTGTGCCATGCAAATATTGCTAAATGCAATACACCAACGACGCAAATTAACGCGAATTCAACTTAGGCAGTCGGCCAATTTTTTTATTCCTTGGTTCCTGGACAAAATTCTCATTCTCATAGGTCTAAAAAAAACTCACGGTATTTCCTTAGATTAGAATCTAGGGCGAAAAAGAAGCCTATGATATAGTCCATAGTCAAAATACGAATGCTAAAAACTCTCCAAATTCTGGTCGTTTGAGAAATAAATTTAATTTACTCAGGAGGACGAGAAGACACGGTGATCAAGGGGAAAAATACGAGAATATGATGATGATAATGACAAGGAGTTTTTTCTTTAAAAAGTAAATCATGGGAAAATGCTGAGGCAGCCATTGCCATTGCCTTTGCATTACATTATGCTTGATTTCTGAGTATTTTGGAATATTGCCCAAAATTTTATATGAGGCTCGTAAAAGGGATGCTTTCACTAAACACAGCAGCAAAACGAAATGGAAAGTAGAATTCCTGCCTTATTTGCCTAGGTTAGAGCAGCTAGCTAAGCTACCTTTGGTTTTGGTTTGAACAAAGTCGAATGCTTTTAGAGTCTGAACCAAGCAGACACTCGAGCTTCTACACCAAAACCGAAAACTCAAGAAATCTTATCTTCCGCACGACTCATCTTGTTTCCACTCAAAAAAGAATATGAAGCTCAGATGGGATGGGCATGCCGCGATGCACTTTGAAAGGAAGCTTCTCTACGTTGGTTTTCGTGAATGAATTTTAAAATCTTCATGAGTAGATTTTATCGCCAATCTTCCTTGCAACTCATTTTATTTCAAAGCTCAATGCTGAAGCATAGGCTGCTTTGGTTTTGTCAAGCAAAATTGGCACCTTATTGGCTTGGCTCGAACCTGAAAATCTTAGTATTTGAGAATATTTCAAAAATTTCCCAAAAATATCATAGAAGAACGGAAGGGAAAATTACTTTCCCTTTGCAGGCAGAATTCATAAAAACAATATTCCAAAAATTTCCTAATTTTCCTTTGGAGACTTTCACCAAATTCAATTCTTTTTCGGATAGAAAATCCCAACTCGTAAATTCGGACGAAATCTTCGGAAGACTGAAGGAAAGCATATTTTATGGGTGCAACAATATATCCTCCCCAAGCAGAGGAAAATTAAAGAAGCAATTTCGATTTAAAACCAATCTGTCGCCCACATAAAGACCAAGTCGTAAAAAACAAACGTAAAATTTTGGAAATTGCTCAACCTTTAAGTTCCTTCCTAAGAAATAACCCTTTGTATCCATCGTCCTTGTGATAGGAACATTTAAGTGCCACGGACAAGCCAAAAAACCAAGTTTCAATATATTTTAACGTCTTACCCCAAGCAGAGGAAAATTAAAGAAGAAATTTCGATTTAAAACCAATCTGTCGCCCACATAAAGACCAAGTCGTAAAAAACAAACGTAAAATTTTGGAAATTGCTCAACCTTTAAGTTCCATCCTAAGAAATAACCCTTTGTATCCATCGTCCTTGTGATAGGAACATTTAAGTGCCACGGACAAGCCAAAAAACCAAGTTTCAATATATTTTAACGTCTTCCATCAAATCTTTGCAACAGTTACGTCCGTTGCTGTGCTGTGGATGAAGCCCTGACTTGGCTCAGCAAGACGACTTTTCCAAGTGTCACGTCGGACCCACGACAGCTGCTTTTCCCCTGCGAAAACTCTAA
Organism: Thalassaphorura encarpata; assembly: GCA_009869925.1. Taxonomy (NCBI): domain Eukaryota; kingdom Metazoa; phylum Arthropoda; class Collembola; order Poduromorpha; family Onychiuridae; genus Thalassaphorura; species Thalassaphorura encarpata. The sequence continues at coordinate 12,606 of WJEZ01000594.1, forward strand.
AGAAAGTAAAAGAATTGAATTGTAAAAAAAGTAATTTAAGACACAGTCACAGTGCCATTAAAATTTTCCAATTTTGATGGTTTTAAGGATTCTTGAATCGGCAGACAAACTGGAGCCATTCGAATCCGCATAGAATAAAATTTCTGAAAATGACAGCTTGGAAATATCAGCAAAGACTTTTTTTGAAAATCTAGCCATTCCCTTAGAGTTTATGAATTTTAGTATTAAGCACAGAAAATGACAGCTTGGAAATATCAGCAAAGACTTTTTTTGAAAATCTAGCCATTCCCTTAGAGTTTATGAATTTTAGCATTAAGCACCTGATAGGTTACCCTTGTAAAATTGCCACCAAGCAAATTGAAAATGAAAATGCACGCCCTTTTACCCTGTGAGCATAAATATACTCCCACGATTTGTTAGTATCGTAGGAGTTGTAGCCTAGGCGAGGCAAGGCCAGGAAAGGGCGTTGGAGCGAGAAGGCGGGTTTGCTGATTAAATTGAGATGTGTCTCTGTGCTCTGACTTTGGCATCATCATCAGCCTCTGTGTGTTTCCTGAGCCTTGTCAAGGGTTCCATGCTCTCGGTGACAAAGGTGCCAATTAGGAACAATAGACGTTTGATTGAGAACAAACCCGTGCGGTTTTCACTCGGATTTCCTCCTTTTCCCTTTCCCAAACTCAACGTAACCTAATGAAACGAACGAACCAACTGAGGGTTTGACTTCAACTTCGACTCTACATTAAACCGAGTTGCTTTTGACACAAATATGGTTTCGTTCGGTCCTAGTTCAATGCGGAAGCTACACAAGAGCCGTCGACGTGTTTAGAGCTGAGTTCCCTGAGCTTGAGCTCCAAGGACCTTCTCTCTCCTCAGGAGTCAAATTAAATGAGATGACACGACATGAACATGACATTAGGAAAATAAGGTTAGGCCAGGCTCAACGTAGTACTACTACCTGCAAGCTCAATGCACATACATATTACAACTACGCCAGATGGAACTATTGTACTTTCGAAATATACTTACAATGGTAATATCCGACGTGATACGCAAATTTTCCTAAAATATTTTCACATTGCTTTGGAAGTGCTTAGATACAAATTATTTTCATTATGCCAAAATTAAAAATACGTTGTGCAGTTAGGCTTTGGTGTAAAATACAAAATTTTTGATAATTTTGTTGGATCTTAGAAAAGTAACGCTCAAAATCCTTTCCTTGTAAATGCAAAGGTCCCAATCCGAATCCCAAAACCAATCATAGAGCATGAACTCTTACTTGAGTTTGGGATCCTCCACTGTACTGCAAGTGCACGTGCGGAATTCGGAGCACGGAACACAATGGAAGACAATGATCAAAAATAATCATTCTCCCAACGAAGAAGCTGCTAGAGACTAGATAGACGTAGCAGCGGATAAAAAAAGTAGATAGAAGTGAAAAGAAATTGTGAAGATGGGAATTTGTACTAGTAGAGTTGAGTAGTTGTACTCGTGTATGATGTCGAAGTTATGTCATGTCATGTCATGTCATGTCACACTAAGCCAAGCCAAGCCAGCAGCAAAGGCGGATGGACTAGCTCCATGGCTATGTTCTTCTTCGTGTCATCCTATTTATTTCCACTTCTCATCAAAGTCAGAAAGCGGTTCACCGCGGCAGCAATCCTCTCCTTCTCCAGTCGTCGTCGTCGTCAATAATCAAGGAACAAGAACAGCCAAGCCAAGCCTTAAGCCGAAGGCTTATTTTTTAGAAGAGTTTCAATTCCCTATAACTTGGAACCACTTCAATTCCATTCCATGGGGTGATCAAAACAAAAGGGACATGAACATGACAAATATTTGTTCTTCCGCAATAAGAAAAAAAAAGAACCAGCTGGCTGGGCTGTCGTGGTACAATATGAGCCTGGTTTTGAAAATCCGGATTTCCTGGGTGAGAACCCTCAAATAAGGTAGCGAGGATAGAACAAAACAAACAGGACGTCAAAACCAAGTAAAAAAATGTATGCATATTCTGAAATTCGGTTTCGACAAGCCTCAAAAATTCAGTTTGCTCTCAAGATAATTAAATATGCAAGTGGAAGAAGCAAAAAGCGAAAGACGTTTCATTTTCATTGATTTGATGGTCTCTTGACATCTAATGCTTTATGTTTCTAAACTAGGTCATGTTCCTGATTTTCCGTTCCTTGCAAAAAGTATTAGGAATACGAATGTTTGCGTGGATCATTGGTTAGAAGAAAATTCGACTAACATTTCACTCCCTAGACTTGGCCTGGTTGGTTTGAGCTGAGGCATGCATGCATGGGAGGTCCATACATGCAAAGTTTGGCTGAACATGAGAAGAAAACGCAGTCAGTCAGAATCATTGCAAATGTTTATTTACGCACGACTAGAAATTCGAATACAAAACGGGAATGGCCCAACCCAGGCGCCCAATTGTGAATCTCAAAAGGAAAGGAGAAAAGCTTTGGAGCAAATTCAACTGACTGGTTTGCCTTGCCTTGGAGTTAAACTATGCAGAGATTTATTGTATGCATTTGTAGATCCAAGATCCCATGCATGAGAATAGTAAAGGAACAGGGCAGGCAGAAATTCCCCATTTCCCAACAAAACTGAAATCTGTTCATTTCAAAGCACAAGTATAGCACACAAGGACAGGCTCAGAGTTAAAGGATTTATGAGTGCCATGGAATGAATGAACTTTCTCATTCCTCTCAATCCGTTTTTCTTGACTAATGTGAATCAGCCCACACACGAATACACAAATCAGTCGCCGGGTTGTTTTAGAATGAATTCACAATACAATACATAACGAACATTAACGTAAGCCAACAAATATTCCACTTTCTCTTAGACTTTTATTCTGCATATATAATATATGTTTAAAATCTCCGCCTCTTTGGTCAAATAAAATTTAACCAAAGTAATATATAAATCCCTTGATTTAGCAGAGTATGGGTGCACACAAACCCTCAAAACCCAATGTGACACAATGAAACCAAGAAGAAAGCGACAAATTTATAGCTATGCGCACGGAGAGCGAAAATAGAGCCCAGCGCGCCACCTTTTGCTGACTTTGAGCTCTTAGGGCTGCTTTCTCTTTTAAAGTGAAATTCGGAGAAAGCAAACTTTCACTTCAATTTCACTCAACCTAAAATTTCCTTTCAACTTGACACAAGAGAAATTGAGTCCAAAGAATTTTAGCCATTAGTATAATTCTATTGTATGATTCTAAGAAGTATTCCAGGAAAATACTCGGAATTTGAGAATTAAACTACAACTGTACAAGTAGCTTTCTTTAGTTAATAAGTCATACGGCATGAAGCCGAACTGAAAGGATGGATGGGTCCTTAGGTTAAAGCAATGCAAGACTAGTTGATTAAAGCATTAAACCGTCCAGGGCCAGAGGAAAAGGTTTAAGAGCCCTCGACAAGAGTTTGGTTAATGAAAATATAGATTTTAATCAGCTTAAAATCAGAGCAACTAGTGCAACACACTAATCATCACTCCAGGAAACAGAAATTCCCTTCCTCCCTCTACTAATTGGATTTTCCTAGTTTGGAAAATGAAAATACATGGGATAGGCATCGCATAGCGCTAGCAAGAGATAAAATGTCTAGTATTGATATTGAAGAGAAATTGGGACAGGACTATAGTTCAGATACAAGTTGGACGTGGTATTAATTGAAGCGGAGTAAATCCAACTTGGCAATTAATGAAGGACCTACTTGTACATCTCCTCCTGTAGTAGAACTCTTCGCTTGTCTTTAGATTTAATTACAAAATCGACATTAATTCCACGACAAAAGTCAGAGCGTAGGAATTACTCAACGAACTGATGTTATTATTTCCGAATTATGGAATTATAAATTATTTCTCAGAAACAAAAGTTTAGCCAGTTAAGAGAAAATAAATTCTGTCTAATTTGTATATATTTTATTGTACATCTCCTCCTGTAGTAGAACTCTTCGCTTGTCTTTAGATTTAATTACAAAATCGACATTAATTCCACGACAAAAGTCAGAGCGTAGGAATTACTCAACGAACTGAAAATTATGTTATTATTTCCGAATTATGGAATTATAAATTATTTCTCAGAAACAAAAGTTTAGCCAGTTAAGAGGAAATAAATTCTGTCTAATTTGTATATATTTTTCATTTCGTCAATAAAAATCCGCTCACAAATAACTTCGATGCTCGTGGCTAATAATTCTTAATCAAATTATTCGAAAACACGAGATTCGTTTTATGATCCATCATTTCACCCCATGCACTTGGTTCACGCCTAGCCAAGGTGATACGAAAATATGTAAAAATTAGTCAAAGAAACAATATTCACCCTCATTTTATTAGTGTACATAGTTTAGTCTTGATTTATGGCCCACAAAAGTCATTTTTATAGTGGCGGTAGGCAGGTGAACCAAAGAGATAAATCATAAAATGTGTATAATGCAATTAGAAAAAAAGGAGTAGTAAAAGTAAGCGTGTTTTGGGGTCCTCATGCAATTTTATCACGGAAACACCATCCATAAACTCACTTTCACTTTGGTTCGTGTGTGGGATATAAAAAATACATAGTTGGCCCAGCAAGGACTAACATTGCATTGAATTGGAATGCCGGTTGGACAAATTACACGCGGAAGTTCAAATTCTCTAATCACGCGAACATTGCTGCTGTGGCCTGGAGTAGCGTGGCTCAAAACATTGGACAATGTGGCAAACGGAAAGTGGCTCATGGGAGGACAAAGCAAACATTTTCACAATCAGTTCAATAAAATAACGCGATCGAGCGATCTGAATTCCAAAAGAACAAGTTTGGAGTTTTGTTTTGCTTTTTTGATGGTTTTAAAGGGTCAAAAGTTCATAGGTGTAGCAAAACCCTTGCAAGTAGAGCGTATATGCACAAATTTCTCTCAGAAAATAAAACTGGCTGCAAAATGGCTCCACAAAATTTTGAATTTAAAAACTTTCAAATAAAAAACTTTATAGGTGAGGGATAAAATATTTGTTGAGCGATTTGAATGCAATGGATGCGACAACATTGAAAAGAAAGGGTGATGTGGATTTGGGAGTGTTTCAAGTTCATGGGATATAAAAGATGTGGTTGAAACAAAACAAAGATATATAGTGCGTGCTTCTCCTTCAGCCACAAGAGAGTGAGTGACGGTAAATTTGGGATAGGAAAAGGAATGAATCGAATTTAGATCTAAATCCAAGTAGGAGAGCGAGCGACCGGGAGCTTTTGGTTGAATGAGGAAATACAAATAGAACAACGTACCGGTCCAGAATACATAATGAGGGAGGTTTGGAGACTTGGCTATGGCTAGTGGGCACATAGAATCAGAATCTCTTCTCGAAAGAAAGATATCCACACCCTGTCTGCTTGAACTCTTCAAGTACATCCAATCCATACTGAATACAATACAGGGTGTGTCTCAACATACAAATTCACTTTCACTAAGGGTTTCACCCCTACGATTGATACACCCTGCACGGATGTATTATTCTGGAATGTTGGATTATGCAACCTCAAAATCCCTGAATAGAAATCTGTATTTACTTACCCATATAAATAGGTTTATTCGATCAACCAAAGGGGAAACTCTGGGGAAAGAATGCAAGCAAAACAAAGGCACATTCTATAACTACGTATTTAATCTAAAAATCCAAAGCACGTCCTTGTAATCAGGTGGCGTCGCTCCGGCCTTGCTGCTGCTCCAGATTGGAGTTTTATTTTTATTGTGATTCATATTTGGATTCAAATTCGTATGAATTTATTCAAACCACATCCTAAACCAAACCGCCTACGCTACGCCTTGACTTTCACTCTTGCCAACCAAGACAATTCTATCTCGCATTTCAGGAAATGAACTTCATTCCCCGGAGGTATTTCTCTTCACTCCAAATTGAAGGTTCAAGTGTAAATTTCAGATTAAAGCAACAGTAGAATTCATGAAATGTATGTCAATGTCCGCGATTACTTTGCTTGTAAACAAAACTACAGGTAGATGAACCACATGGCTTTATGGGCACGTGGAATAATAACTCAGAATTTCATCTAGGTTTGAACTTTGATGACCGTTTGGATTTGATCTGATTTAAAAGCAATTCGCCCCACGTTTTTGTCAAAATTTCTTAACTTTAATTGCTTTCTCCGCCTGAAAACTCTAGTAAATCTGGAGGGCGCAATACTTTTGGTATTTTAGCCTAGACCAGGCCTGAGCCCCTATACATAAGCTCAGCCAGCTCACCACGGCGTGGAGTTGGAAAGCATTGGAGTGGAAATATTATTATGCAAGGGAATTTGCATTGGAAGGAAGAAGGGGAAAGAGTCAACTTCTTATTTCATGGATGAGTACAGTCGAGCATCATTATTGTCACCTCCAAGGAACTGTTTCATCATCATCACCATCACCCAGCCTTTTCCCTCTTCTCTGTCTCCCTCATCATCATCATTTTCACTCCAAGGATGAAAGACAAAATTAAGCCACCTCGGCTTTAGCTCTCCCTATGCCAAACTGACTCAATTCAACCAAGCAAAGAACCAGCAGCAGAGAGAAAATTCACAACTTTCAAAATCCTTCAAAACTTTCTCTTTGCAATTTGCATCCCTTAAGCTCTTACTCACGCCCGTCGGTCGGTCGCCCGCCCAATGTGGTCGTCTTGTGCCAAAGTTAAAAATAATTTTGCAAAGTAAATTAGACCCCGGGAATTATTGCAATCTTTCATCGTGTGTTTTGAAATCCTATTCTCAGGAAATCCATATAATAACCTACAAAGCCTTCTGAACAAATTTCTTTAGCCAAAGGGAAAATACAACGATACAAAAATCTTGTACTCTCAGAAGCACAGGCATAGCCCTATAAAAAACTAATATTAGGATAACGTCATAATAACAATGCTAATATTTTATTCATTCACGCCTTGCATATTGAGGGCCAAGACGAAGAGGACAATTTGGAGAAGCTGGTGCTGGTGCTGCTTGCTATGGAAGTGAGAGACGGATGATCGTTATGTAAATTCCCGTTCTGTTTTAATAACGCTCTAAAAGACGGTTCCTTGATACGGTTATGACACCATTTGTGAAAACCATTTCAGCCACACACACATGCCAGCCTAGTAGCTCCCGTCAACCAAATTGGAAAAAAACTCAAAGTGAAATAGAAGGAAAAGCAAGCAGAGGAAAAATTATTACCAGTTTGAGGAGTGCTAAGGGAAAGTAGTATGTAACGAAAACCACTTTTTCCTTAGGCCAAGCCAAGGATAGGATGTGAGAAAAAAACACTATAAAACTATTAAAAGTTTTTCCCCTCTAATAACAAACAAACGTAACTCGCCTTGACTCTAATCTCATCTTCTCATGGTTTGAAATGAGATAATAATTATTATCTCCGGAGATGCAGGAGGAGGATCTGAGCTATTTAGTATAAAGTTATGCTTCCTTCTTCTACCCATTTCCCTTCGCCAAATGACTGCAGCAGCCCCATATTAAACTTCTTCAAAAACTCAGAGCAAAGCATGAGCATGGCTAGGCCAAGCCAGGGTAAACTTTTACGCTTCATTCGGATGATGGGCTGCTGGCTGGGGCAAAGTACTCACTACATGTACCATGCTAAAGGGTTACGATCACCCAACTTCGAGATTTTTAATTTTTAGGCCGAGTAAAGAGTCGAAGGGGAAAAGTTTTTTGATGTTTGCTGCTTGCTCCTGCCTGGCTTTTAGTTTTCTTTTGTTTTCAACTTGCTTAGGGCAAGAGTCAAGGCTATACTGTATGTAGACTCCAGAAACAGCAACTTTCTTCCTGGAGAAATGTCATTCATTCATTACGTTCACATACATACGCACGCACGGGAGTCAGTCTAGTTAAACAATTATATTAAAGTACCACAGCAGCAGCAGCAGCAGCAGAGAACAATACGTTCAACTGGTCTGGCCTGGGCAAAAAAATAAACTGGAAGCATTGTCTGGGCAATTGAACCGAAGAAAAAGCCATTGGGTTGAAACTCAGTCAGTCCATGATGCCATATGGAAGGGAAAGAAATAAAACAACTCAACATTTAAATGAAGAAAAGAAAAGAAATACTAGGGATGAAAATGAGAACGACTCTAGTTTAAAAGAAAAGAAAATGAAAAGAACAAGGAAAGACTGACGTCGTCGATTCATTTCATTCAACTTCGTCATTTCATTCATTATGGGAGTTGAGTGTTGAAGATGATGAGATGGGGGGTCCTTTAAAAAGTCCTACGCCTGGGCTAAGTATACGAACGTACGTACGCCTACTTTCCACAATTCACTTTTCCTCTTCAAACTTAGCACAGCACAGCCAGCCAGTTTCCTCATTTGCATAGAGAAAGACGAATTTTAATTGAGAGTCTTCTCCTGGAGGAAGGACGAAGACAAAGTTTTAAAAGTCTTGAGATTCTAAGCTGTACTACGTTGTAGTTGTAGTAGGGAGGAAGGAATAATCGTACGTTTCCATGAACTCTGGCCTAGTGGAAAAGCAAATGAGTCTCTGACAAAAAAATTTAAGTACAAGTAAAATAACCAAGTTTAACTTTGGACTCGCTGGAGAAAAGTCAAGGAGAAAGAAGGAAAGAATTTTTTAATGTCTCCGTCCAAACATGAATACACATGCACACATTGGACTATTATGGCAATATTAGTCATGGAAAAACCAATGTTATGTTATGTTAACTTAACTTTTGGCGAACAAGAACAAAGACCAAAGAGCCAAAATGTTAATGTCACATAAAATGAGTCTGGTCCAATGAGCCCATTATTCCTTAGAAGACTTTCCCCTTAAAATCCTAATATTACGAATTTTATTAATCACTTAAATAAAATTTTTCATTCATTTCTCTCTGTTCTTCATCATTTCTATTTACAGCTAAGAGAAGAACGGCAATTTCACATCCCATAAAATCATTTATGAATCTAGTTAATTTAGATGGGCATGACTGAGTTTATGTGATAACAAAGGAAGCCCTGAAGGTGCGGAACGATCATGCCCATAATTTGAGTAAATTTTTAATGCAATACGTCATTACCAAATTTTAAAAATACGTACGTGTACAAAATATATCAAATTCTAAATGGTTCAACAATTTTTCCACTGAAAAGGTAGAGCTAAAATTACAAACGCATTGTGCGTCTTCGTCCTCTCTCATAATTCATCATCTTAATGTGCAATTTTAACTTTTCATAAGTCAAGAGACTTGAGAATGTAAACATTTTAATAGTACAGTCTCGGAGGTTTTATGACCACAGAAAGTCTTAAAAGTGAATTAAGAACCAAAAAGCCATTACATGAGTTAGTATCCCGTTAATTACCATTTCAAGTTTATATTACATTGTCGGCATTGGTGAAATTTCCAGAATGATAAAGAAATTGTTGAATTGGCTAGTCTAGAAGTTTCCTGTGTTTCTTTTACCCCGTGTGAAACCTAATGGACGCTATGCTTCGTAATATTTTTGTGGATTCTTACTTTCCCTTTTGGAAAAATTAGTACAATCTCCATTTTGATCATCACCGACTGAGCTAAAAGCCAAAACCCATTTTCTCCTTTCCCCAATTGCAGCAAAGGGCAAGTTCTTGAGTGAAAGTAAAATTTCTCTTGAGCTTGAGCTTAAATACATGAAGGAAAGTCGTAGGAGTAGCTCGTGCGGAGCTGGAGTAAAGATAACATTAGAAATAAGGATCTTGGGGGAAGAAGAAGAAAAAGAAAGTCGAAGGCATGGGATGTACTTTATGTATGTTAACCTGCTTCCTTGAGCTAAGCTAAGCAAAAGCAAGGACTAAGACTACGACATGGCATGGCATCCACAGGAGAACAATATAAGGGGAAAAGGAAAGAGTTGGCTGGAGACTAACAATGGCAGGATGTTTCATACTTCATAAAGTTTGAATGACCTCCTGGCTCTCTAGTAGCTGTAGCTCTTGAAGCTAGGCCAGCCATGCCAGGGCAACTTACCCATGCTCCAAGTCCAAAGAAAAACTAATAAGTGACAAAATTCTCGCTTGAAAATTTTCTGACAGATATTAATGTAAATTTATTTTGTTACGGCTCAATGGAGCAAGACACGATTTAAGAGCTTCCAGCCAGAAGTCAGCCCAGCAGCAGCACAAGGCTCAGACGACACGACACTTCATCCTCCATCCAACACAGTACAGAGGAGTCAAGTCGAGTGTAGCTCAAACCCGCCACGCCACCCGCCATTCCATGCCACACCATAACCATAATACCCGATTTTCTTAGTCCTTCTCCTTCGTCCTGCACTTCCTTCCCTTTTCCCTTGCGTTTCCGCCTAGCCCAACCCTAGTACGTGTGGTAACTTGTTTTCCTTTCCTTTCCCTATCCGTCCAAACTTCATCCATCATCATGGAATGTGAATCCACTCCAATGCCCTCGCCTCGAATATGATTAATCACATAAATACTCACTACTACTACCATCCACCTTAAAATTAAATACTTGCTCCACTAAACACATATACTAGGGAAAAATCTACTAAGAAAATTCAGAACTATTAAGAAATGGCCAAGTCATTATGTCAAATTCAGGAGCAGGAACCTGGCCCTAAGAAATAAATGCTTTTCTGGTCAGCGTCAACGCCTACGTCTATGCCAATAACACCTTTCCGTTTACATTTAAACTCGCTGACACATCAATCGTTGAAAGTTTTTGCATGTAAATGTGTGAAATCCCCCTTCTGCCTAGAAAAGGAAGCAGAAGAGGAGATAAATAAAATGGACAGACAGTGATGTACGTCCGTACACACGTTGAACGAACACGGGGAAGAAAAGGAGGACAAAATGACACATCTTTGTGAAGAGCTAAAGGAAGTTGTGACAGAAAGGAGAAGTTGGAGTGAGTGGGAAAGTAAAGACGGGAAAAGAAAGTAAGATTCTCATTTGGTCCACTGTCAGTTAAACTTGCACTACTACCATGTCCTCCTCAGCAGCTGAAAGAAGAAGGATGCGGTAAGGATTCGTGTACAATGTAATGTACTAGACTGACTGACTATGTCCTATATGCGGTTCTTCCAAATTGTCCTTCCCTCTAATGCCCCAGAGGGACAGAGATGCAATTGACAGAGAAAGAAGGAAAGGCTGCTGCTAGGAAAGTGGAGAAAGTCGGAGAGAATCACAAAACTCGATTCTCAAACCAAACGGAAAATAAGCTTTCCGTCAAGACTTACCGTCATCACGTCCACATCCTCGTTGTTATCATCCTGTTCAATGTCCTGTACATTTCCTTCCGTCAAAGCATCACTCGGCTAAGCAAGCTGCAAGTAGGCAGGCAGCAATGTCCATTCCTTACATTGAAATGAGTCTTCCTTTTTTTCTTTTTACAAGTCTTTCACATGTTCTCCTATCTCTTGAGTCCAACATTCCATTCTTCTTTCCTCCTTTCGTCAGCAATAGCAAAGGAGCTCAGCTTCAGCTGGAAAAAAAAGTTACAACAGTCAAAAATCAAAGGCAAACAGACACAGGAAAAGGATTGGAATTGTGTCGTCCATCCATCCAATCTGTTCAACACAAAAATCCTCCTTCATTCTTCTCCTAGCAAAACCAGACTTACTTGTCCTCCTCCTCCTCCTTACTTATTTTCAGCTTCATATCTAAATATGTTCAAGTGAACAAAGTCCGCATCTTTCTAATGTCCGGCTTTCAATTTCTTTTCAACTGTCCGCCCCAGTCCTTCCTTTCATCATTCATTTCCAATTTGCTCATCCTTACGGGTCCAGTCACTCAGGGAAGGAACTGCGAGTGTGGTCCAGTCCTGTTGTAGTTCACCAAAGGCTTATTGCTCCTTACGGCGACAGATCTGTTCTGGACGACTAAATCCACTACTTCGTTCAAATAAAGATAACGAGAGCGGAGACGGAAAAAGGATTTTCTTATTGAAAATCCTCTCATGAATACAATGAAACTCAAATTACGTCGGATGTCTGGTTTCAAGCAAAATTTATTTCAACAATCCCTTCAAACAGAATCAAGATTCGGCTACGGCTTCTGCTTTAGCTTTAGATCCAACTAGCCACTACTTAATAAATAACCACAACCCAACAGCTTAAAGTCTTCAACTTAAATCACCAATAACTTATTTTCCAGTAACTACACAAACATCCTAAACTAAACTAGAGGAGACGACAAATCTCCTAAACCAGACGCTAGCGTCATTGGACTTCTTCAAAGGCAAATTTTTGGACGATTATATAAATCTTAAAAACATGAAAATTCCACTCAAAAGTACGGCTAGAACAGTTCAAGCTCTGGAAAATTCATAGCTAAGATTTCCTACACCATAAAATATTTCATAAAATACTGACTCTCATATCATCCAAAATACTTCTATGTATAAATAATTTCACCTGTTCTCTTTAGTGCAGCACCATAAATAAATAGTACAAATGGTTTACCTCTTTTCCGGTTAAGCATATTTATGTACTAATTTATCCGATAAAAGTGTCTTCAGGAAAATACTACAAATTGCATTCACTTTTTGCCGAGTCAGATTAAAGTTGTAGAAATCGCCATGGTTGGGTCGTCGTGTCACATCCGGCGGCCAACACTTCCAGCACAAGTACCAAAAACTCCACAATTTCTTCGGAATTCATCACCGGAAAAAGTCAAGTCGCTCCTTCTGAAATTGCATTTTCTCAGAAAAACCTAGAGAGAGAAAAAAAGTTCCATAAATTATTCATTTCTTCAGCACACCAATCTAAAAATCGCCTTAGTTGGCAAAAACTCCAATTCCATCCTTCCTCAACATTTCTTACTACATACATACGTAATTCCTAATTCCACAATTCGCCGATACAAAATGAAAATAGTTTTTGCCACCACAACACACTACCACCAAAACTTTCTTCCCTTAGTCTCTCTGCTTCAGCCTGCCACACAACCTTCGCAATACAAAACTTCAAA
>WJEZ01000595.1:0-25523 GCA_009869925.1 Thalassaphorura encarpata
AGTTCAAACAAGTCAAAATTAACCATTAAAAAAATTAAAGAATGAAAGTGATCAAATGAGATTCGTCGTGGAGCTGTCGAATTTGTCAACAAACCGTCCCCGATTTTTATTCCAATTTCTCCCATGGGCGAGATAGGAAATGAACCCACCCTATGAGAAGGGAGGACAAACAAACAACACGGGAACCAACACAACAAGTTTACTTGCCCTGGAAATCTCCAAGAAAACAAATGTTTTCACAATAGGCAACACAAATATCACCCGAACTACCAAGGTAGAAACCAAGACCAGTACAGAAACTTTTTATCAAAGAAATCCTAATCCAACTCATAACCAACGCCGTTCGTTTCCTTTTAACTGCCATTAATGCCAAAAGGGAGGACACAAACAATTCTGAAAACGAATTGCTGACGAATTCCTAACAATACCCAACAGAACCATGCAAACAATCACGGAAACAACCCTCAATTACTACCCAAGGTAGCGTAATCACACCCATTAAAATCGGTAACTGGGTAACAAACTAACCATTTGTAATCCTTAAAGATAGTGCAGTTGACTTTCTACCTTTCCTTAAAATATTCAACAACCATTAACAATTCGGAAGATTATATCGAAAAGTCCATTGACAGAAAAATATACAATTACATTGAGAAAAGCACTCAGAATACCCACAAAAAAAACTTTAGAAAAGTTTAAAACTATTAGAACCCTTTCCACGTACAATTTGCAAAAGTCCGTGCACCAACCCTATTCATTAAAGTAACTGAATCCACAATTGTCCTTCCTGGAACCAAACAGTACATTTCCGTCAAAACAACCGGTTTAAAAAATTACGTTGAAGCATTAGTAACACACAAACAAAATTTTTACGAAAAAAATAAACTCCTAATATCCAAAATAATAATTAACAAATAACCCAAGCAGTTTTAATCGCCAACCCTACAGACGAACCGAGAAAAATACAAATTAATACAAAAACCGGAAAGATTGAGCCCTGTGAAAGATTACCAACCAAACCTTGAAAGAAAATGCCCCAATCCTTTTTTCCAATATTATGCAAAACCAAAACGAACTAAAAATAAAGAACAGAAAGAAGACATAGAAGAAACAGAAAAAACTAAACTATTATGTTGCCTGGTCCGGAAAACCTGGACAAATAGACAAATTAAAATTCCAAATTGACACTGGCGACAATGCACCCATTAGAACCCGAGAATTTCCAAAGTCAGAACACGAGCTAAAAATCATAGACAAAGCCGTGGAACAAATGTGAAAACCAACCTTTTGAATCTTTTGAGTATACAATTGATGATTTCTACTTCTAATTACACGACTATCTATGTGCTGAATGCGGCTTAGATCTGTAATAGTAGCCAAGTAGTCTCTATGTTTGATTTTTCGTGCAATAATTATTTTTGAGTTTCCTTTCGCTTTTCTTACTCCACCTGTAATTGATGCAAGGTTGTAAATGTAACTGTATTGCTTTGCTGACAAGCCACAGAATTGAAAGATATCTAGCCCATCTATCTTAAACACACCGCACTTGCCTTTATTTTCAACATTGTACAGCGGATGGCATTTATCAAAGGTGGAAAAGTCATACATCCAAGAAAGTTGTGTCAAGTCCTCAATGAATGTATTTCCAGGGTCGTGGATTAAAACGAGAATCGAGTCGGTGTCGCCGTAGATTGGGTTAATTCGAGATGGAAATACCGAACATAATCCATCGTAGTACATTGAGTAGAAGGCTACATAGATGAAACTATCTTCGGTAGGATTAACATTCTCGAAAAGAAATACGGATAACTGTTCGTCTAGCGCATGAATATCCTTAATATTTGGCTTTGCCAGTAACTTCATGGCCTCAGTCATTGACATACAAATTTTCACTTGAGCAAAGTTCTTTTTGCGCATTAAGAAGCGTCCATATAAAGAATTTGCAAGCAATTTCAGTAACAGTTTTAAGATTGCTGTCCTTGCTTTAGATCGTTTTGCCAGTACAGTCGATATGTATTCATTAACATTCTCGAAAAGAAATACGGATAACTGTTCGTCTAGCGCATGAATATCCTTAATATTTGGCTTTGCCAGTAACTTCATGGCCTGAGTCATTGACATACAAATTTTCACTTGAGCAAATTTCAGTAACAGTTTTAAGATTGCTGTCCTTGCTTTAGATCGTTTTGCCAGTACAGTCGATATGTATTCTCTAAGAAATGGTTATTCCTTAAAACTAATTCCCCTAATGATCCTTCTGAGTTTAATTCCTTTTTGCATGTAAAACTTTAACGTCTTGTAGTAGCTAACGTATTCGAACTTATCTTGTAGTGTCATAACTAGTTTCTCTCCACCAAGGTTATGTTTTATTTCATTTTTGTGAAATCTAATAATGTCTCTTTGAGTCGTGGATAGTTCATTCAAATAAATTTGTTTTTTCTCAACAGCAAGTGGTAACCTATCGTGCAAATCGTGTAATTCTCTTGGATATTCCAAGTCTACAGCAAAAACATAGCCGACATTTGTGTCCTCTGGCAAATTCAAAATACCAATTTGCGAAATTTCTTTTTCCGTTAACCACTTAAAATTTCCTACAAGCTACATCCGAAAACAACAAATGTGTTCTTGGCTTTGTTGAATCATAGTTTCCTATTCTCTCATTATTAGCTGTGACAAGACGCTCAGTTAGAAATGTTGGCCCACTTCGTATTCCAGATTCAAACATTGAAATCATGCACGGGTCTTTAAGATAATCTAGCTTGGCTTTTGATGAAAACATTGCGCATTGGAAACTGTACCCTGGGGCACTCCAGCAATGAGCTGGATCAAGACCAATATCTGTTATTGCTGTTTTACGAAAATTTTCAAAAACCGCAGCAAGATTTAAGCAATCAGTAATGCAGTAAATTCGAACGTAATCTCCAAACGTGTTGCAGCCGAATTGTTTGTAGACTTTAACTGCGTGGTCATAGTCTTCTTGGGATATTGGACCGTTTTCTTGCAATGAGTTTGAAAATAGTCCCTTGTCAGGCAATTCATTCAACTTTAAAGATTTGGATGAAACTAGTGCTTCGTAAGGCATAATCTGTTTTCCAATAATCAGCTCAACCTTTTCTCTATCAAATGCTTGAAAGTAGTCAAACATGTACTGAAATTTATCCATTCCATCTTTTTGCAGTGATTCGCAAAGTTCTTGAAGACTAGCTTGTAAAAACTGACAAGAGTCTATAAATTTGATTTTTCTATTGATAATATAACCCATAAACTTTTCGGTATTTTTTGGGATAACATCAAGACGGTTGATGTATTTCCGTCTAAAGCCGTGAATTAGAAGATGATTGTCATAAGATGTCGAATTATGACAGACAAATGGGATTTGTGTTTTGACCTTACATCTCAAATTGCATGAATTGTGTAATGGATAGAGGTACTGGCCACTAAAATGACAATGATGATTAACTTTATAATATTTTTTTGTGAAGGGCTTACTGCAAAGAAAACATGTGTTAGCAGAATTAAAAGCACGTCTTTGTTCTAATGTCATTGGAACACGATAATTTGTTCTTCTTATGATCTCCAATAGTCTGTCTGCAATAAATATAGCAGCCTGTAAAAAATGCTCCACAACATTCTCCCCATCATAATAGTTACAATACCAAAGTCCATTTGGACCAATAACGACGATTGCATAGCTTGTAGGCTTATGTTTCTGCTGATTAACCGTTTTTCTTTTTGAATGTAGCTGAGAAGAGACTGGTTCCAGAAAGGACTCAAAATCATAGTACACGCAGAAGGGAAAAATCATTGTTTGTTCAATTGCCTTAAACTCAAAAAAGTCTTCCTTTGGAAATTTCATTTCTTTGTTGTTTATTGCCGGACAAACTTTTGTATGATTATGAACGGTCTTTAAAGAAAGAAACATCTTGTTGCAGAATTTGCAGGCAAAATGCCGATGAATACCAGCTCTACCGATAAAGCGAGAAAAATCAGATATAACGTAATAATTGTAAGCGCCATACAACTCGTAAAGCAATAAATCAACATGACGCTCCCTTTCCGCAGTTGGTGAACGGATATTTATAATCTCCTTATCGTTCACTGAATAGCAGCTAACGCTAACCATTGGGTTATTTGCTTCAAACGTATCCAAGTCTTCAACAGGTGTTGGTCTCCGTACTCCACTAAAGTTTAGTTTTTCTAATGCTTCCAAGTATATATCCGCCTTTTCTAGCAGGTATTTTTTTCCTTTTTGGTCAAGCGGCTTTTTCTTTTTGAGTTTTCTAAGCATATTTTCTTTGCTTATAATCTCGTCTCCATAAATTCCAGCCGCCATACAATAGTGAAAACAAGATGCGGGAGGTGACTGAATATTTAATAATCCTTGTTTATGTGCAAGTTCCTTTGGAAGCGGTGCCCCTGAGCCACCATCTAAAGGTCTATATTTACCAATAGTTACTTCTAATAGTTTGACTTCTTTCAATGTCGATCCTGAACCGTTAGCGTTATATGTGCTTAGTACTGACTCAATATAGTTTCTTGCATAATTAATATAGCGTCTAATAAAGTCGCGATGTTTGATTTGAAAAACATTCGTACCCAACCAGATGTCTGGTTTTACTACATTGTCCTTCAAGTCTTCAAGATCAACTAGTAGTCGAATCTGGCAAGTGACAGTGTTGTTCTTGGCAAGTGAAGCTTCAATCAAATTCCACAAATGAGGTTCAATCAGGTCGAAAAACGGAATCAGGAGGCTATACACGTCGGTTGGTATATACTCATAGACTTTGATGACTCCAGAGTGAGCAGTCCTAACGAGCGTAAAGAATGACGTATCCACGTTCTCTTGAAAGTTTCCACCACCACCATGTTGTCCATGCTGTGGACAAGTATGATTAGAAAGAATTCTAAACGTTTGCCCGCACCACTGGCACTCATGACATTCATTCATGTGATCTTGCATTGCATCATGACGAGTACAAAAGTAGTTACATCTGTCAATTCTACAGTAAAACTGAAAAAACAATTATATTGTAAGTGTCAACATAACGGATTAGCTCTTTTCTCATGTAATAGATTTAACTTACGATGCGGTAGGAAGAGATTCTCTCAGAAGGCACGCGTTCTGGGCCTGTTGAAGGGATGGATTGCGTAACAATTTGAACTGGATCAGTACAATCAACAGGGTTATTCCCATTGGGATCCTCCTCCCCGTCAGAGTCCTTCATTCACTTCATAAAGCTCGTCGTCAGCCATTACTACTTTTACTTGAATTAATTCTTGTTCGGAGTCGAAAGTTCAAATGAACAAAATCTGCTTCGCAAGCTCCTTTTATACATCACTTATCAACGTATTACTGCTGAGATCATCTTTTGACTCGCAACGGAAAATTACAAATTGCATAAGATATGTTGATAACGTTACTAGACAGATTACTATCAGCTTATTACATGTTTTTGAATCACCTACTGAGTAGCAATGGAAAAATACAAGTTGCACAATATATAAGATAAAGTGTCCGGTTGAAACCGCTTTAAGTCCAAAGTGTGCAAAATCAATGAATTTAAAACGTATAAAAACGAGAAACTTTCGTACTCACTTCATAATGTTTCCTGACATTACGACCGCCAACAACTCCAGAAAGACAACGCTCTCCAAAATTTTAAATTCAGAACGTACGTTCTTTGGTTTGGCAGACACAACAACATTTATATATCTCTTCTCATACAGTAAACATTTTGAAAAACTTGTAAAGGAACGTCTTAAATTTTTTACTAAATACATTAAGTGGTTATACAAGCTACAGGCTAAGGAGGCGTGCTTGTCTAAATCTAGAAAACCTGATCGGAAAACACTTTTGAGGGAGACGTTTTGGAATCGCAAACTTCTGTACTGCAAGCTTCAACTTAAACTAAACCATAACCCATAAACCATAGTGGAAGTTTTGAACAGGTGAGCAAATATAGACAATTAGTTAGCTTGAAGCATTAATCTTAATTGTGTATATTTGCTCAACAGAAACTAACAGACTACAACATGCATTGCTGGCTCACACATAGCTTGCTGGCTCAAACATAGCCAGCAATGCATTGCTGGCTCACGTCCCTTGAGATCCTGCCGGAAGAATCCAATCAGCGTGAGAAACCTGGACTTTCACTACGGGCGAGATGTGCTGATAAGCGCAGGCACCTTACCAGTGCCACCAATTGTGGAGGAAATTGGGCTGGTACTCCAGAGAAATGAGAAGGAGGATGCGCCGAAGGTTTCAAGTAATGAAAGCTTAGAAGAACACGAGCAGGTCGACAATGCTGGAGGGCAGGGAGAAGCTTCAATGCACGAGCAGGTCGACAATACTGGAGGGCACGAAGAAGCTTCAACGCAAACTTCCAATGCCTGTAATATACAACAGCGACAAAAAATAAAGATGCACACCCTGGATCCTTCTTTCCACCCGTATGCTAGGAATGCTATCAGCGCAAAGAATTGCCGGGAGAGGAAGAAAAAAGAAGTGGAACAATTAAGACAAGGAGTTTCAAAGCTGGAAAATCAACTTGCGAACACTGAAAAAGAGGTTAAAACATTACTTCAAACTACAATAGCCAAAGCTGATGTGCATGAGTGTCGCACATTCAAGCTGGAATGGATGTCGCATAGACATGAAACAGAGATTAAGTCTTTAAAAAAATTACTTAACATGGAATCGTCAAAAACCAAAAATTTGGAAAGCCGACTCGAGAACCTTTCGGAGACTGTCAATAAAATGAAAAGAAAAATGAAACATAAAGGTATAAAGCGGTTAAATGGTACAAGTTCGTCTTCACAAAATAGAATTGATCATGTTTTGGCTCTTGATTTGACAAATAAAAACTAGTCCAATACTTTAGCTGATTTTTTTTTTTTTTTTTTTTTCTCATATTGAAAATCACAAATGGTATTATCGCAATTTTGCAGTATAACAATGTAAGGACATGAAAAATGCGGCAAAGTGAGATTTTGCAAATACACTGACACAAATACACAGAGTAGCATAGTATAAAGGGGCTAAGTGAGATTTTGACAAAAAACAATGCAACAATATGTCTGATACGTTGGCTAGCATGCAAAATGGGGCAAAATGAGATTTTGTAAAAATATTTATTCAAATACATAGCCTAGCAGTTGCAAATGGGGCAAAGTGAGATTTTGTCAAATATCAATGCAACAAGATGTCAGATACATTGCCTAGCATGCAAAATGGGGCAAAGTGAGATTTTGTCAAATATCAATGCAACCACATGACAGATACATAGTCTAGCATGAAAAATGGGGCAAAGTGAGATTTTGACAAATATCAATGCAACAAGATGTCAGATACAATGGCTAGCAGTCCAAATGCGGCAAAGTGAGATTTTGTAAAAATATTTACTCAAATACCTAGCCTAGCATTTGCAAATGGGGCAAAGTGAGATTTTGTCAAATATCAATGCAACAACTTGACAGATACATAGCCTAGCATGAAAAATGGGGCAAAGTGAGATTTTGCAGTTACACAGTTTAAAAACATATAAACATCAGTATGCCAGCCTACGACATTTTGTTGTAAAACATGAACCGGTTTTTTTGTAATCACTTTATTTGCTTTACATCTCAGCTGCAAGTTTTGCTAGACGATCTTCTTCTTGAACAAGATCAAGGGTAGAGTTCTTCTTCTTAATTGAGTTTATATACGAGCAATCAATTTTGCTTAACAAAAAGATATCAGATAAGGAACGAGCTCTACTTAGCGCTACATACATCATAGCAAAGTCAACAAGAGATGAATTCATAAAGTCTACAGCTATGCATGGTATGGTCAAGCCTTGAACTTTATGTATTGTGGATGCATAGGCTAAGATCAACGGAATCATCTCAGGGAGCCAGCCGATTTCGTCATTATATCTCATTGAATATGCTGGAATTGGCAAATCCGAGCGACCATCTGGAAAAGGTCCAGAGTATTTTTCAAATTTTACCATAATGAATAAAGGGATCGAGGGGGCTGATTGGCCATATTTATAGACAATGTCCGTAATGTATCCATTTGCCCCGTTTATAAGTCCGACATCTGTAAACAGGTTTTTAATTAGCATTACTTTTGCCCCAATGGCAAATTGGGTCTTAAGTGTTGGCTCGTTAAGCTCCCCTCTTTGCAACACGATGTCTTGAATTTCTGTGTCTAATGTTTGCAGCTTCTCTCTAATAACCAAAGAAGTGGATATAAATAAAAAATCTATAACTCTACAAAAACTACTTGCCTGTTATATTGAGCCACTGCTTTCCTTAGTGGAAATAAATGAACACAATTGGATAAGCGTTTCAGTTCATTAGAATGCAAGTTTCCAACAAATCTTGAATTCAGTAATTCAATATCAGAGTTCTGTAGCTCACCTCGACGAATGTTGGATAAGAGCAAACGGAAACGTTCATTTTCAGGTCCAGGTTGACGCTCCGGTCTTACCAGTAAAACAACAGTTTTGAACAAGAGATATAATTCTCTTCCACGGCTTTCATGTTTCATATAAAGTGCTCGATCATGAACTGGTTTCAATTGGCCCAAATCTCCACTGATTACAATGTGTCGCCCAGCAAACGGAAGATCAGATTTACAGAGAGAACGAATTTTTTCATCAATGTTTGCAAATAGATTGCAGCCAACCATTGAAATTTCATCAATGATAATTGCAGATATGCGTTGTAGACGATCAGCTTGATCGTTCTCTTCTCGCATTTGATTTTGCTTCTTGAGTTCGCTGGCAAAGTCAAACTGCTTATCATCATATTCCAAAGACGTGAGTATTGCGCAACTTGGAATTGATGTCATTTCTGAGTCTGTCTTGGCTGTAGTGATACCAAAAGCAGAATGAATAGTTTCCCCGTCAATATTACATGCAGCAACACCAGTTGGTGCACAAACTAGTACACCAGAAGATGTATATTTCTTCTCAAAAACTTCCCAAATTGCGTTTAGCAAAGTAGTTTTACCACTTCCAGCAATACCGTGAATGTACAAAAACAATTGCTTTGGGGCTTTTTGAGAAACTGTTTCTTTAACAATTTCGAATGCACGTTTTTGCTCAAGATTTAGTTTGTCAAGATCAAACTCAAGTTTTTGTCTCTTCCTTCCCCGGTTGCTCCTCTTTTGCTTTTCAATAAATTTAGCAAAGAGGTTCAAGTTCTCTGGGTACGACATGTTAGAATCAACAAAAGTAACTAAAGTAACTAGAGTAACTTGCAGCCTTTTTATACAAAATACTCAAGGTTGGTCTTATCAAAGTGTTCCACAAGCTTATGCTTTTATTCTCATTCAAGTAAATGAAAAATTACATTTTCAGTTCAACAAGATAATCTGCCAAATCTATAATTAATTTTCTGGCTTCTCCACGTGCAACTGGGATGGTTGGTCCAAGCCAAGTCTTGCCGTTAATCTCAAAGTTCCGTTCATTGTTAAGATAGAAGAGATATACCCCATCTCCCTTGTCATAGTAGACCCGAGGTCGAAATTTTCCCCAGCTCTTGGTGACCCGTTCATCCCAAAACTCTGGAATAGTGGGTGATGTAGACGCCAACTCTGGATATGCAGCCAATGAGCTTATGGTACCTTCAGACTCGCCGAGCATTGTAATTTCCTTGAGCTGTTGCGACATCCATTGCATCAGAGGGCGGATATTCTTTGCCCGGAGACTCAAAGTACTCGGGTTTCGGCCAACCGTCATTGTCTTACGTTGAAAATAGAGAAATTTTGCCTCATGCTTCAGATCAATGCCAATCCTTGTCGTAATTGATCCAGCCGTTTTTCCAGTCTCAAAAAACCGTGGGCTCCCGGGAATGTCGTCAGGTTGGAAATTACCACTCCGATTGTAAAACCCATTGATTTCCTCGACAAATTGTTTCTGCTCGCTTTCAAGTGGGCTAACAGTTTGGTCCATGCTGTCTGGAATCAGGAAATAAAATATGACAATAAAGGTAAACGTAAGGATAGAAAAGAGGAAAAGAAAGTTCCGACCTTGGTTGTCCATGTTGAAAGTTCAGCTTTTTATCTGCTTTACTAAGTGTTTGCTTTGCAAAATTGTTTAAGTTAATGTGTTGAGCCAAAAACAAACTGCTACTTTTATACCTTGAGCTAGGAAATTTCCAGAAAGATTAAACGATTTTGTACCATTCATCACATGAGTGGAAAAGTACTGTTACAAAACATATTACACAATCAGTACACGTGAAGTTGGTATTGAAATGATTTGTCGTGGAAAATTACAGTTACATAATAAATTTCGCAAGACAAGTAGAAATATTCATATACCATGCTGTTGAGATAAATTCGAATCGTCTGATCTATTTGAACCGGATGCGACTGGACTCTGCGTTTATATCTATACCAAAGTTCATAAACTTCTCGCGTGTATAAAAGCGATGACAAGTCATCATTTCTTTACCATTCACTAAAATGTCTTACACAGTCTTTGCAAGCGTTTGCCAACGTACCCTCTCAACCCGACAATTTCGTCTAGGAGTTGGGATTTTGGAACTTGCTGAAAAGGAGCTCTACGTACCTTGTGGAAAGTCTCTTGAATTGGCATCTCCAGCATTTACGATCCGGAAATTATTTTTTGGGCTCACTGTAGAAAATGAAGAATTACTTACACCATTGGAAGCAATCAAACTCTACAAGCAAGATCGAAAGGACGAATTTTGGGCAATTTTACACCGGTCTGACATTATTCTAACTGATTGCAGCAAGTTGTGCGAAATTTATTCCACGCTGTTCCCGGACAAACCGGTATGTTTTACTAGGGAGACATTTATCTACAGCCGTCCCCTAATGCGTCTCTCACCGCCATTGAACGAAGGGGCTCTATTCACCCATTGTGTGGCTTCAGCTGAAGCCATCATCCGACACTTTTTTACCAAAAATTCGGGCTGCTTTCTGTCGATGCTTGAAGCATTCAAAACTCATAACAAGAAAAAGAAGGAAGAAGAAAACGAAAGGGAAAAGGAATGCTACAAGCGAAAACAATGTTTCGAAAATGCTCAAGTTGCGAAAAAGTCTGCAGCCCCTCCTATCGATGACGATATTGTAAAAGCGGCTGCCACAGATACTGATGAAAGAAACAAAGACAACCAAGACTCGACGGAAGCGACAGATGGCTCGTCCAGTGGAATTGAAGAAACATCGGGCCTTGAGATTCGACATAATGAAGAACAAGCGCTTGCAAATGTATTGGTAAGAGACGAGCAATACGAAAATCCTTGTGATGTAATCGCTGCGAATTTTATAGAAGGGACTTCATTGTCCAGGTTTTTGTCAGAATGGAGGAAAGGTTTATAACTGGAACTAATTCTATCTTTGTATTGCAGAACGATTAGTTGGAAACGGTACTGGAGAAGTTACCACCCAGCACTGTGGCTCACTAGCACTTAGTGTAAATACAACTATATAATACTCTTATGACGTGATAATAAATCAAATGGTTATATTCATTGTTTTGTCATTTGTCATTTTACCATGGGACGGAACATTCGTCGAGAATATTTGACTACTCCATTCTCGGGTAGTTATAGTTCCTTATCAACGTTTTTAAAGAATAGAAAATTTGCAGACAAGAAACTTGTTGATAGGGAATTGAATACACTTAGGTCATATAGCCTTCACAAGCCAGCTAGGAAACGTTTCAAAACAAGACGCGTTATAGTAAACTATATGGGCTTCCAAGCGGGGACTGATTTAGTGGACCTTTTGAGATATGCTATGGAAAATAGAGGGTTTGCCTATATATTTCTTTTGATTGACCCATTTTCAAAATTTTTATATACAAAAGCTATAAAAAATAAAACAAAGGAAACCCTTGCCAGAGTTCTCGAAAATGCACTAAAAACAAAGGAGTTTAGAACAATAAAATTTTTGCACGCGGACAAAGGTTCTGAGTACTACAATACTGATGTTAAAAAGTTGTTGGTACGCAAAGGCATAAAGTTGTTTAGTACATTTTCCCCCTCAAAATGCAGTTACTGTGAAAGAGTAGTGAGAACCATTATGGGAAAAATATCTCGTATCTGGACACAAAAGGGGAACCATAACTTTGTTGATGTACTAGAAAATGTAACAAAAAGCTACAATAGTACAATACACAGCGCTACAGGTTTTGCGCCAAAGCAGGTTACAAAAGAAAATTCTGACGCTGTTTGGCGAAAACTTTATGGGAAGTATATGCTGGAAAAACCAAAGGAACCAAAGTATAGCGTTGGACAAATTATTCGAATATCACGAATAAAGGAAACATTTGCCAAGGGATACTCTAACAATTGGACGGAAGAATTATTCAAGATTACAAAAGTTCACCATACCAATCCACCTACATATTCAATTGCGGACATGAACGGTATAAAAAGCATGAATATTAAAATAATAAACTAGTCGTAATTTTGTACTTGTCCATTCTAGACGAGGAGCTCACGGGAACTTTTTACGAAGAAGAAATCAGTGTTTTTTATCCAAACGAAAAGACGACGTAAAATGGAAGTATCTAATTTTCACGTGACTTTGAGAAGCACTGAATCAAAAGACTACTTTGTTGACAACAAGCCGAGTTCATTTTCAAATAAACTTTTACGCCCATTAAAATTTTCAATGGATTATGAATGCGCTCTAACGGAAATATACTTTACAAAAAGAGACAACTCTGCTCAGTACAAATGCTTTGTTACAGATGAGGATAAGGCGATTAAATCAACCACACAGTTTGTTGAGGGCAGCATTATTTTAAAATCAGAAAAAATGAACCTAAATGAAATTGTTGAGCGTATCCGAGTTCATATGGCCGAGCATAAAATAACATTTCAACCACGGTTTCACATGACAGCAGTAGGAAAAGCCTTTGTGTTTTCTTTTACAACAGATAGAAAAGGAATGAAAATAAAATTTCCAAAAGAGCTCGCTACCTCACTTGGGTATGACATTGACACATTTGAGCCAGCAAAAGATTACCGAGCTTCACGTATGGCGTCAGAAGAATTGTTCAAATTGATTCCTGTTGGAAGCACGATTGTCATAAACATGATTCGGTACGAGGATGCACTGACGCAAGTTGCAGAACCAACAAAATTCAATTTTTATTACTTGGTCACACAACTTAATGTGAGCTTGAAAAATCTAAAATTGACTATGATTTATGAGAACCCAGATTTGGTATTGAAAAGTTCCGAAAATCTTAGAAATGCAATGACACTTACAGTCTCGACAAGAATAGCTCGATTACTTGGTCTTGGAAATACTCTTACATTGCAGGCTGATGGAAGAAAATATCCGCTTGCAAGTGGGTTAATCTGGAAACAAAAGCCAAGGTATAATGTGATAGAATCATCTATTGTCGAAAATCAACTTTTTGGCGCCACTTCAAGACCTTTGTTGAGAATGTTCCAGATTCCGCAGGCAGCAAAAGGGGAGGAGTCTATCATACGTTTTGACACACTTGTGTATATTTTATTAAAAGATAAAGAGATTGGGACTATTGACATAAATATAATGGATGAAAACGGAGATAAAGCGTCAATTGCTGATGAACCAGTCACCGTGCAACTTCATTTCAGGCCTTCTCTTCAATGACAAGGGAATTAACTTGTACAGATATTGACGAAAAGTGCACGTTATCAGCTAGTACCATGCAGAGTGGCAGCGGGCTAAATCCAGTCGAAGAAGATTATTTAGTCCCTGTAAAGGGAGGTGGAAAAATTGCTCCCAAAAAGAGAAGAAGAAAGACACAAAGGGGCGGGGGATGCTCAAGGCAAACGGGTAAAGGGAGACGCATATCTTCAAAAACAGTCAGTGCTAAACAAGTTGGCAAAGGGAGAAAACGTAAGCAAAAGAAGAGCAAAAAAGTTGGAAAGAAGAAAATTATTAAACGCAAACGTAAGGTTGTAAAACGAACAAGCAAAAAATAATGGAAGTTCATACGTATGCTGGATCGGAAGAAGCATTTAGAGGAGAATTGGATTTGTTTTCACTCCCAAAAACAGATATTAGTTTATTGAGCAGCAACTACTTTTCCTGTTATCCCTTAAACAGCGTCAAGGATTCGAGCAACCCAATTCAATGGCTAATTCGTGGGGATGGAACGCATTACTTGGATTTGTACAATTCATACCTTTATTTAAAAGTCAAAATTGTTGGCAAGGACAAGCAAAATATTACAGCATCTGACCTCGTCTCCCCGGGAAACAATTTTTTGCAAGCATTATTTTGCAGCTGCCAAGTCTCTCTCAATAATACAGTTATCCACGACTCGTCGAATCTCTACCCCTACATTGCCTGGATACGAAACTTGCTTGCCTTTGGCGAAGGAGTAAAGGATGGCGAACTAACAATGGAACTTTTTGCAAAAGAAACAAATTTAGATGAACTTGACAAGGACAAAAATCCAGCATTCAAAGCTAGGCTTAATCTTGCGGCTGGTAGTAAAACGTTTGAGCTAATTGGAAAACTTCGTGTTCCACTCTTTGAGCAAAAACGTTTCCTACCAGAAAATGTTGACGTGGGAATCATGCTTAGAAGAAGTTTACCAGCGTTTGCGCTGTCATGCGCAAAAAATGACATATCTTACAACATTATAATTGAGGATGCAATCTTTCAAGTCAAAAGACATGTAATAAACCCAACTGTTTTGTCAAGATTGAATCAGAAGACATCCAACAACCAAAGACTCCAGTACCCATTCTTCCAACCTCTTGTCAAATACATTTCGTTTCCAGTTGCTTCCTTGGGAACAAGTGGAGAAATCATTTTTAGCGGACAACTTCCACAATTGATTGTAATTGGCCTCGTTGACGCCGATGGATTTGCCGGAAAATATTCCAAAAGCCCATTCAACTTTTTACTGTATAAGGTTTCATCAATAAAGGTTACTGTAGACAACGAAGCAATCTTTTGCCGGACTTTGGACGTTGATTATACAAACGATAATTATTTGGAAGCTTATCGTAATCTGCTTCTCGGTGCAGAAAACCAATCTATTGGCAACTACATTTCAAGATCTGATTTCAAACAGGGAAACGTTCTCTACCTTTTTGATTTGACCTCTAGCATTGGGAAGGGCAGACTTAACATTCCCCGTGTTAGACAAGTGAAACTTGAAATTAAATTCTCTGAAGCTCTGACATCGCCTCTACAAGCTATTGTATTTGGACAATTTCAAAGCTTGCTGCAAATTGACGCCCGCAGAAACATTCTGGTAAATCATTATGGATAAAAAGTTTGGACTATCAACAACGGATCTAAAGATTTCACTCTGCCAATTATTGAAAAATACAAATGTCAAAGAGTACCGAGTAATTGCTGCGGACCAAATGGATAACATTGAGATTGAGACCTACCCAGCCGCAATTATTCAAAACGTAGAAAAAATTGGCCATCAGGGGAGTCACTGGATTTGCTACTTTTTGCTGTCAGCTAATCGATATGAATATTTTGACTCTTACGGAAAAGAATTGGATGAATACCCAGATGTTATTGCGCCACCTAACAAAATGGTTTTTTCGAATAATCAACGTTTCCAAGGTTTTATGACAGCTTACTGTGGGCACTTTTGTCTATTTTATATTTCGATGCGAGCAATCGGAATGCCAGCTGACGTCATCTTTAACAAAATGCACGTGTGGAGTAGGAGGAATGAAAAGATGGTGTCCAAATTCTTTCGCGATAACATAAATTTGAATTATGTAACACAGAAACCTTGTAGTGAAAACGTTCAATGTTGCTGTTGTGCTTTAGTTTCAAAAATATATTAAAATCATGTATATTATGTAATTTTGGTCAGTCTAATAAATACCACTAGATGGAAAACATTGGAGAAGGAGAAGTTGATTTTTCTTTAAGGCATCCATTTACATTCTCTGTTGTTGGGCCAACACTCTGTGGAAAGACGTTATTTGTGTTAAGTTTGTTACGTCGGCGGAACGAAATTATAAGTGAAGAAATCAAAAAAGTTATTTACGTCTACTCTGAGTTTCAAGATTTATTTGATGAATATAAAAAAGAGGATTCATCAGTGATTTTTATATCGGATATTGAGAAACTTGAAAGCTTAGTTGAACCAAACTCACTTGTAGTCTTTGATGATAAGCTGGTAGACTTTCAGAATGGAAACGAAAACAAGTTAATTACCGAGTGGTTCATTAAGAAGGCACACCACAGACTTTGCTCTGTCATTTTAATCCTTCAAAATGCGTACGACAAAGCCTTGAGAACTTGTGCTATAAATAGCCTTTATTTGGCATTTTTCAACCAAGTACGTGATAAGAGCACGATTGTAAACATCAGCAAACAGTTTTGCCCCGGTCAGCCCAAATACCTGTTAAATGCTTAAAATACGGATATTTGTTTTTTGATTTTACTCAAACACAGAATCCAAATTATAGAGTAAGAAATGAGGTTTTTCCAACAAAGGATACAGAAATATATGTACTAGAATGAGTAGACTTAACGCAAATAGAGATTTTTTGAGTAAAATTGTACATGCACCTAGTTCAAAATCTAAGCGAATCTTGCAACTAGCTACTGACGAAGAAGTCAAGTCAATATTTGAGTGTTTAATTAATGTCAAGGAGCTTTCCTTTTCCATTTCTGAGGGCAGAAAAATCAAGTCAAGACAAAAATTGATTGATCGATTACTTAGACATGGTAGCTCAAACTTGATCACCTCCAGGCGATTGTTGGAGAAACATATAAAAGAGCTCAAAATTATTCTCGCGTCTATTCTACTTGCCAGACTTGAGTTTGAGCTTTGCACAGTATTTTCAAAAGATGGCAAGAGTGATGAAAGTGGTGACTAAAGAAGAATATGAAAAATTATTTGGCCAAGTTGGAGAAGGTTCAAGTGAGCAAGGAAAAACTGAAAAGATTAGTACAATTGTTAAAAATCTTGGAGAAAAACAGCAAGCAAGAGGGCGCCAAATATTAACAGCCATAAGTGGAAGCATATCTTGGGAAAATAATGGTCAACTAATCGTTGACGGGAAAAGTGTGCCAAGTTCAAATATACAAAACTTGTTGCTCCTAGCCATGAAACCATTTCCAGTCAAACGTTGGAATCTTCCTGGATTGACTGAATTTCTTTTTGCTTTGGAAAAAAACAATGTCCCGCGACGTTTAATCTCAAATCAAGTTTTGGACTTGATGATTCAGCGCCAGCAAAACGTTTCTACGCAAGCAGAACCTTGCCTAAAATGGATTAGATTTGAAGATTATTTTTAGAATAAAATAAGATGATATTTGAACAACTGTATCAGTTGTTCACAAGATGTTGCTGCTTACACTCTTTTGTCTTGCCATCTTAAACCCCGCAACAGCAGGTAAGTAGTTTTATGTAGTTTTAGGTAAATTTAACAAAATTGGTGCTGACAATGTATTTATTTTACAGATGTTGCAAAAATTGTTGAACAAGAATGCGAAAACTGTATAAAAAAAGGATTTACACTCTACAAATTTCAGTATCCACCAAGCCCAAAGCCATACATGTGCGCAGAAGGATATTTTATTGTTCCACTAGGATATACTGCTATTGATAAGGCAGTCATGATGGAGGATTGCCCAAAATTTCACACTAGGACAAACTCCACGTGGCAAACTGTGAGGGTTGCTGAAAGTACATCTTCTAACCTTGACCCTTGCTTCATTGGATCAATCGTTTTAAATTTTATATCCGTCTTTGCATTTATGGCCGGAGCTTATCGAGGTTTTAAAACACGTAAAGAAGTCGTTGCTCAAGTTTGAGAAACTCGTATATAAACCAGCAACAAGATTCCATTTTGCAGTTTCAGCCTAAAGTTCAAAGAGAAGACATCCTATCTTCATCTAGATATCAAAATGGTTCAAGTATTTTGGACAGCAGAAGTTCGAAGCACACTTGTTTCTGCCACGTGGTTCGTGGTAAATGCAAAAACGATACCGTTTGTGGATCACATCCTAAAACATCCTATTAAATTATCACGAGGTGGTGGTCAAGTCATTTATGGATTCAAGTCCAAATAGGAAATTTTAGAATCGTCAAAATAAATACTTGGTGAATTTTCCGTTCCACTCTGGTTACTACATATCCGTGAGATTAAGGGATCAGAATTTCGCGACATTGCTTCATTCAAAGAACATTACGGATGTCAATGCGAGCACGAGTTTTACGACTGCTTGAAGAAAATTGGTCAATATGAGACTTTGGACGAAGACGTTTCATCTTGTGACATGTTTTGCGACTGCAGTGGAAACGAAGATTAGTAATTGTCTTGTAGTTTACCATGTTTAGATTGATATATAGTTAATTCAGTCATGTACTATTTCACAATCGTGGAAAAATAAAAATTGAGCAATATGATATTCAATCTTATTCACCTTTATTCTGCACCAATCTAGTTTAAGATTTTGAGTAGGCATATAAAACGAGTGCTGCATTTGCAAAAGTTTGTCATTTGATTTACCAGCATCTCTTAAAATATTGTGTACTCTCACTCAGCCATGAATTTACTCAAGGAAAGCATTATGGGTCCTTTACCGCCTGCAAATGGAGATTGGTCAAAATATATTTTGAAGAATCTTGGCCATATCTGGAGAAGAAAAGAAGGTGAAACTGGGGATCCAATGTTCTGGATTTGTCAGTCATTTGAAGACAAAGAAACTGTCATCACGTTACTGCCAATTACGGAAAAAACAAAGAACTACATCCCCTTTATGATTTGCATGGATGAGTATATGGGAAGAACGGACAAGGCTGACTCAGGATATGGGTTTGCAACCAGGGATGGCCTTGAGAGATCATTTAAACGTACAGTCGGACGTATAATCCAGGTCCCAGACTTTGGAAGCATTAAAGTTGTAGAGGTTAATGTTGAAAGTTTGATATCACTCAACTCGGTCCGCGTGCACTTTGAGTTCAAGTGCGGAAAACCAATAAACCATTGTCTCACAAAGGGGGACCACTGTTGTAAAGCCAGTAACGAAAAATTTTGTTGCCCTACAGAAAGTAACCAATGGTTGTTTTACAACAGTGAATATCCTAATACATGTGATTGTAATGTTTCCTAAAGGTTGTATAAATCTCTGTACTTTTCCGTAGTCGAATAAAAAATCTGCAAATGTGATTCCCAAATGTACATTTTATTACGCACCAAGTTTTTGATTGCTGAAGGTATAAAATGAGATCTTGCCATGCAAGATGTTTCAGAAACTTCTTGGTCATCATTATTCAAAGATCATCTGAGCATTTTGTAAAAGTTTCAAAAATGCCACCTACCAAAAAGCCTGTTTCTACGAAACGAAAATCGAGCTTACCCAAAAAACGAAAGTCTGGACCAAAAAGAAAGCAACCATCAACCCCATATGAGTATAAGAAGCACTCTCTGGATTTTTTGGATATACTGACGGAAGTCTACAGTCCACAATTTTCGCTAAAGTCTGAGAATAGGGAAGACTTTTTGCCACTCTCCTATCTCGAGAAGACATCTCGACATCAAGTGTTTGACGTAGAGTACGTCTTTATGGATGTTGCAACTACAAACCAAAAGATTTACCCAAACACACTAAGATTCATCAAGAAGGGATCCCATTTCAATGTACCAATCAACATGTATAAGGTTATCAAGACAGACTACTTGGAGCAACCAGCGATTGTATACAGTTCTTACCCAGATTAAGGCAATCACACACTTGCTGTTACATCATACGAGCACGTGTACGCATTGCATAATCATGAAAAATAAAATCAGCATCTAAGCACATGAGTGTTCAAAGTACTTTTATTTCATCATGCTTACATAAGTCAATCAGATTTCGTAATTCTTATCTCTAGTATAATGACTAGACATTACAACATTGAGATTTGTCAAGCACATGATCAATCAAAGTCTATTCGATTTCGTAATTTCTAGAGTATAAAATTTGAGCTGACTTGGCCAACGTTTTCATTCAAGGTTCAGAGCTTTCCAAAGAATATTACACACTTTACACATATACAGCCATGGCACCAACCAAGAACACCCCTCCTGCCAAGCCAAATGAAGCAGGCTGCAGCACAAAGTCTATCGTCAAGCAGAAGAAGAGGATACCCCTTGCCGACCGAAAGAGGTGGAATCATTACTTGCAGTTATGGGCCATAGAGGGAGAAGTAGACAAGAAATCCGAAAACCGGGATGACTTTCCCCGTTTGGGAGACAGAACGAGCGCAACTCGTCACCAGGTCTTCAAAGGCCAGTACATTTTCATGGATGCGTACACAAGTCACCCGAACTCTTACCCGGACACTCTACAATTTGTCGAAGCCACAAGATGTGATGCCCATCCAATCAACATTTTTGATGTAATCAAAACGGACTATCTGAAGGAAGCGGTATTAGTACATGACCCATGCGATCCATTGAATCCAGTTAAAATTCAATTTAACTTAATGAATTAAAATAAACTCTGTATTTGAGTTCCTGCTTGACTGGTCTTTGTACTTATTGCATCAGAAAGACGGGTATATAATGCCCTAACCTTGCCATGTTTGTCAGTTTAGAATTCGGTCTTGTAGATCCAAGTCTTCTCTCTTGCATTTAAAATGCCTGGACTTTTGTTGGCAGGAGGTTTTTCATTTCAATCTAGAAAGTC
Organism: Thalassaphorura encarpata; assembly: GCA_009869925.1. Taxonomy (NCBI): domain Eukaryota; kingdom Metazoa; phylum Arthropoda; class Collembola; order Poduromorpha; family Onychiuridae; genus Thalassaphorura; species Thalassaphorura encarpata. The sequence goes on from WJEZ01000595.1 coordinate 20,636, forward strand.
TGGCTGCCCACTTACAAAACCTGGATTTAAACTACTTCCACATTATATTCAATGCGTTGGATACAATAGTTGGGATGGGGCGGAGGGCAAGCAAATGTTTCATCCGTGCCCATTGTCTCATTGCATACCTTGCAACTCCCTCTACATTTACAAAGACGTAACAGAACGTCAGTTCTTTATTGCTGACGGATTTCCTCCGATTCATTCTGGACTTCTCAAGTCTGCTTTAACAAGTGTGTATAAAGAGAGGTGCCTTGATTGTCATATTAAGGAAGAAGATGCTCGAGTACGTGCATACCCGGGTCCACTTTCCTGGTGGGATGAAGGATATACGGACGGGCCAATTGAAATATTTTCATCTGAAACAATTGCCTATCTTAAGGCTTGGGAAAATTTCCATTCAGATTTCCAAAGGAAAAACGGTTAGTCTTGAAAAGGCAAGAATTGGATTTGTTACTCCTCGAGAAAATGGACGGGGATGGATCCACCATGCTGCTGTTGGAGGTCAGACAGACATATTTTAAGATGCCGAGCAAATAGAGATTAGAATCAGTTTTAGTGAAATTCTTATCAGAATAAAAGTTTTGCCATGCATTTATGTTGCCCCATTTCCCATACTGTCCAATGTATTTGGTATACATTTACGTTGATTTTTTACAAAATCTCACATTGCCTCATTTTGAATTCTGTCCTGTGTATTTGGTATGCATTTACGTTACCCCATTTTGGATTACGTCCTATGTATTTGATTTTCTACAAAAATCTCACGTTGCCCCATTTCCCATACTCTCCTTTTTTTTTGGTATGCATTTACGTTGATTTTTTACAAAATCTCACATTGCCTCATTTTGCATTCTGTTCTGTGTATTTGGTATGCATTTACGTTGCCCCATTTTGGATTATGTCCTATATATTTGATTTTCTACAAAAATCTCACGTTGCCCCATTTCCTATACTCTCCTATGTATTTGGTATGCATTTACGTTGATTTTTTACAAAATCTCACATTGCCTCATTTTGCATTCTGTCCTGTGTATTTGGTATGCATTTATGTTGCCCAATTTTGGATTCTGTCCTATGTATTTGGTTTTCTAGAAAATCTCACGTTGCCCCATTTCCCGTACTGTCCTGTGTATTTGGTATGCATTTGACTATTATTTGACTACTATTTTGACTACTATTTTGACTACTATTTTGACTACTATTTTGACTACTATTTTGACTACTATTTTGACAATAGCATATTTATATTTTACGCAAAGCGGATTTAACTACATTCAGGTCTTCTCGCATTTTTGCTGACTTCCTCCTCGTTACGATGACTTCCGCTTGTAACTCATGGTTTTCTTTTGTCGCGGCGCCGAGCTGAAGCAAAAGTATAATTAAGTAATTAATTTATTAATTAAAATATTAATGGTTGTACCTTATCCGTCAGTGAAGTACACATTTGATTTATCCTTTTGATTTCTTCCAAAGCACCTTTAAGCTCCTCCTTGACTTTCCCCAACTCTAACAGCTGAACCCCTGCTGCGGCAACCTGTTAAACATTTAGTTCACTAATTTGAATATTTTTAATATAAAGACCAAATCTTACTAGAGCATTAGCATTTTCCACGGCAGTCTCTTTCTGTCGCGCTAACGCAATAGCTACATTTTTTGCCGCCTTTTCTTTCTTTAATTCCTCTTCACGGGTTGCCTTTTCAAGGCTAAGCTGAATATTAACAAACGATTTAGTATCTCATATAAGCTTGTTATAAAAAATTATTTACCCATTCTTTTACTTGCCCCAGTTGACTTTTCAACTCCTCAATCTCCGCATCCTTAATAAGCAGATAATTAGTTTTTATATTCTGCAATTCCATGAACTGTAAAGTGTTGACTTCCTGAATCCTGTTCATTTCCGATGTAAGATCCGCGTTACGACGGATCGCTGATGACAAACCTTCAGACAGTGTTTCAGCCTGGAGTGCTTCTCTCGCTCCATCCAGCATGTCAAGATCATGCTGGAGTATTCGTCGAGCCTCTTCGGAGGTCTTCAGTTCGCTCCTGATGGTTGCGACGGTTTGGCTATTCACCTCCTTCTCATTTTTCAGCGCTGCCAGTGCCTCTTGCACAACAACCTCTGCTTGTACAATTTTTTCCTTTGCATAAGATGGATTGCCAAGCTCGCTATCCTCAATGTCATCTTGAATAGCACGAAGCAGCGTGGGGGATGCCTGCTCCATCAGATGTGCCATTACGAATGCTATATAAGAAAGTAAAGTGATAATTTAACAAAAAGATAAAAATTCAGGAACATACAATTCTCCATTGTTGGTCTCACGGTAGTTAGCGAACTGTTCACTTTTAGAGTCCGGTTGTCTGGATATTGGCATGTCATTGTGCATAAAATTTTAAACTCAACTTCTACCTCCCGTTTCAGAGGTCAGACACGTTGACTCCTTTTTTTCTGGCGTAAAAAAGAACCTTATATGACTTCAGTTCATTCCATTTAATTTTATAATATTTTAAAGTACTCACATTGCGAAAACGTTTAGAGATGCCCGAAGAATGCATACCTTGTGGTACATGTGACCACAAGGCAGAATACATGACCCGTCCTCCCGTGTCACGTTTAGGTTTCCAAATTTAATCCTTGCTGGAACGTCAATTCCAGCAGCCGCTGTAAAAAAGACTGACTCGTAGCAAATCTCGCAGCGTGGCAAAGAAATTTCCATGTTTAGAGATTTTGGATTGGAAATTGAAATGAAAATCCAACAGAAGTGTTCTGGTCAAGCAGAAGATTTGTACTAATTCTCTGTCTTAGTTTGTGATGACAGGATCAGAGTCAAGGCTTACGCAACAGATCTTACTTTTGTAATTACATAATCTGAGATAAAACTCTTATGTAAATTGTACTTAGATCATACAATCAAGTTTAGTCATGCATTTTAAATTTATTTGCATTTGTAATTCATCATTCGTCATTTAAGCTTTTGAACTTGAACTTGAACTACAGAAGTTCAAGTTCACTACATGTGCTAGTGCATGACTGTAATTGCGTAATTCACAGTCAACTGGACTCTTCACTGCATGTGCTCATGCACTTTTATAATTTGTTGGTTTGTTAAAGTCACACTGTGATTCATAGTGTGACGTCAGGGGGGCAAATAGTGGCTGTGTCGTCACTTTTGCCAAGAGTGCATTGGTAAACCTTTTTTCCCAAATAGTAATCCCAAAACAACTTGTAAATTCTCTTCACGTAAAATGCCATGACAATCCCATATCCGGTCATTCAGGACATAATAAAACAATCGCAAAAAATCGAACCCGATCTTACTGGCCCACTCTAACCCGTGATGTTTACAGTTATGTAAACATTTGTAAACAAAGTTAGAAAAGAAAAGTCCCGAGTCTCTGAAAATCAAGAAAACTGCAAATTACTTCAGCAGCCGTTTGACACAATTCAAATTGATGTCATGGGTTCCTTTAACTGAAGTTCCAGTCAAACTTGATACATGGTTAGAAGCCGGACTCCTTCGAGAAGGCACAACTAAATCTGTAGCCAAATTTCTTTTCAAACAAATTATTTGTTGACACGATTGTTCCAAAATAGTCCAATCCGAACGCGGTACCACAATTACTAGCCAAACATTCCGCGAAGTATCCCATACTATGAATATCAAGCACAGCAGGAGTACCGCCTACCACCAACAGTCAAAAGGACTTGTCAAGAAAAGCCATTCGGCACACACCGACTCTACAGCCATGTATGTATCGTCAGAAGAGAAAGACTGGGATAAATTCCGTTCTCATATTGTTTTTGCCATAAACTCATCGGTACAAAAAACAACAAACTATTCCCCATTTTACTTACAATATGGAAAAGAATCTACCCTACCTTTAACAAATTAGCAAAAATTAGTAAGTACAAACTATTCCCCATTTTACTTACAATATGGAAAAGAATCTACCCTACCCTTAACAAATTAGCAAAAATTAGTAAGTAGTATTAGTTTTTAGTAGTGCAAAAAAAATATTGAGAAAAGCCAACAGAAATATAACAATAAAAAACGCAATGACACTACCTATAACGTAGATCAACAAATATATTTCCGGAAATACCCGCTAAAATGAGGAAAATTCTCAAAATTATTCCAGAAATATTTTGGCCCATATACAATTTCAATACGTTTATCTGATATAAACTATGAAATATCCACCACAATCAATTACGAAATAGTCTATGATACTGTGGAAGTAATTAATCTGCATATGTGCTAGTGCCTTCCGATCAATCAACATCTGCATCCATCAAAGTTGACAGACGAAGTTGATGTCAAGATTAAGTAATTAAATTAAATTTATTGTTTCCATTACTTGATTTGTATACATTATGAGCATTAGCCGTCACAATGCCAAAAAAAATTAGAAGAAGAAGAGAGGAGTGGAATAAAATCTCCGAATCCAATTATTATAGCGAGGAAAGGTAAATAAAACGAAAAGATTTGCAAGTTCCATCTGCTGCTGCCTGCAGGAAGAATGCAAATACAGTGTGTAGAAAGTTTTTTTGTCTCAGAAACGAAAATAAAACTTTGGCTTTGCCAAATTCCGATGCGGATGCATGATTGAATTTGAGAAAAAGAAACAAAACTAGAACTCAATGCAAGTGAACTGTACTATTCGCGAATAGAAACTTTTGAAACTTTCAATTGTACTCAGTCTCTTTTTCTCATGGAGAAATTAAATATTGATGATGATGATGATGATGAAGTGGGGGAGTACCGGGGGTTACCACTAGCACAGCCACTTTTAATTGACATGAGCAATTGGTCCAATCAATTGTAACGATTTGTATATTTTGGTCGTCATCAACTCGTGGACTTTCCCGAGTTGAAATAGTTTTTGT